>JAMKCH010039387.1:0-14322 GCA_023653785.1 Ophioderma brevispina | reverse complement strand
TGGGTTGGTGTGAATGCTGTTTATGCCAAAGGACACTAGGGCATAAATAGTCTACCCAAAATCCTATTCGTGAACCTGTGTTAAGGTTACGTACTACCTTACAGTGACAATTAGAATTAAGGTGGTGGCATCATGATTAAAGGGCCGAAGAAGTTCTTTAAGAATTGATATATTACATTCCTTTGTCGCTTATAACAAATTGAAATAAAAAATATGCTTACCTATCGTTTTTGAGAAAAAAAGACTTCAAAAAGTACATTTTTGACTCAAAATTTTACATTATTTACCACGCAAACTTATGGGAAAATGTGATTTACCGGTACTTAAGTCCCCAAAAAGGATAACCAACGGGCCCCGAAGTTTTCTGTTTTCACATAGGTTTAGGTCTAAGTGGGCATACTTGAAAATACCGAAATAAAAAAATGTTGTCACCGGATTAGTTTTCCCTGAAAGCCGTCGAAATCGAAAAAGGAATTTTAGAGGGAAAATTTCCGTCTTCTAGAGACGAGGCATCTCGCGTTCTGTTCTGCTGTATGTCACGCAGCAAAACAAAAAATGGGTGGGAAAGGTGAGACAGCGTAATTAATCAGGGCGTTCTTAGACAAGTCCAGCAACATCGAGTTAGGACGCGATTGCCAAACTATTTACAAATTCGCCGTAAATGCAGAAGAAGGGAGAAAATCGCTCATGAATTTTTGCGGACGCTATAAACGCAAACGAATGACGCTTGATCATCTCCGAGTTTATTAAAGTCGCCTTGCGCGTACTCCTTAGAACCAACATCGTAATGCCAACACCTTTAATCACTTGTGATAATGAGGAATACTTACTGAAGCCAGTTGTAGCGTTGGGTTTTGTCCATTCAGTATCGATTGTAAAATCCATATCACCAAATAAAGTTTTTATGCCAGTATGTCAATTGCAACAGATGGTCCTCCAGTTTCCGATAATATAGCAGTTGTTGATGAGAAGTGGAGATCATAATAGGAGTAAGGATGTTAGGGAGCAGTTGGCTTCTCAGGCCAAGGTGCATGTTGCACAAGCTTCCTTCATTCTAGTTGTTAACAAGCTCCTATTTAAATTGACGGGAGGAGATTTTTTTAGGATACGAATTTCTCTCAAATTGCCCAAAGAATCGATTGTAGACCACCTACCAAGACGTTCCGAAGGTTTATTGGACAACAAGTGCAAAAGGAAACCGACAAACTTGTTTGAACTTGCCTTACAAGTATCCCCATAGAACACCGTGGTTTGACTTTCTGTCTCGTGCACGACATGAAAGTACAAATTCCTCATATTATTACATAAAGACGGCGTAACCGGCTTATTCACTTCAGGAGGATCTAATACATGGAAAGCATTCCAACTATGCAAAAACCAGGGTTTTTGAAAAAACTTGGGGGGGCTTCTTTGGAAATCTCATGTCTATTTAAGTTAAGCAAGTAGCATTGTAACTTATTTCTTTCTTGACCGGTCTTTTTCTTCTTTGTTTTTTCTTTAACAATTTGCTTCTGCCACATATGCTTTAGCCGGTTTCAACCATTATCAATCATGTTTTTGGAGGCCAAGTGTGTGAAAATATCAGATACCAAAAAATGCTAATGATAAATTGGTGATTTACACCCAGATCAATTGGTCCGCTATGAGTTTTAAAATATTGGGCTCGACTGCGTCTCACCCAATATTTGTGCAACTCATAGCTCGACAATTAATTTGGGCTCACTCGATCCCATTTGATTCCCAAACTGGTCAAAGCATGTGGTGACTGGATGGTATTACCACAAAGGTTATCTAGGGGTCACTGGATCAAGGTTAATATTTTAAGAATGATCAAATTTTCAACATTAACAGTAATCAGTGTACACACGGAGGCTGAAATCGGAGTTTCAACAACTCTGGAGTGTCCGATAGGGGTTCTTTGGCCATGTGGGACGCAATCTCGGAGGGTTAAATCCAGGGAGTTCGGGGGTCTAGCGGGGTTTTTGGTTGGGGTTTTTCCCCGAAAAAAAGGGGGTGAAACTCAAATCCCACATAACACTCGGAGTGTTTTGGAGTGTGTGCAGTTGGTGGACAGCTTCGGGGGATGGTGAGCGGAGGTGACCTCGCAAGGTCTACATCGCTTTTGACAATGCCTGGTTTTGAATATAACGCGCGGAAGTGCACGGCTTCCGGTATTTATTCCCTTATATGGGACTTCCGCGTCTACACCTCGCTCTGAAGAAGCGGAGGACGAGGGGAGAGGCAGAATGGTCGCGGAGGTGGATATGATTTCAGAGTTTGGACATCGTGTGGACGTAATTGGGAGTGAAGTAAAATAATTGGATTAATTTTCACCTCTGGAGTTTCAACCTTTGGAGTGTTGTGGCCGTGTGAACTGGTCTCGTCAATGTTATTCACTTGACGACAAACAAAAGTTTCATGTGAACCTCTTTGTCCAACCTATCGTTAAAGAGACACTGGCACATTTGAAAAATAATTGCGCCCCCTCAAGATTTTTCAAAATTGATATTTTTGCATGTTTGTAAAGCTTTTATATACAGTAAGCCCTCACCGAAATCATGATAAGACCAAAATAAGATTCCTTAGGGCGTAACGGAAGGATTTTTTATTATGTCGCTCCCACCCCCGGCGACATTAATTTCAGCAGAGACGGAAATGGCGGGAGAAACACAAGAAAATGCATACCGTATGGCTTTTTCCCATGGCTGTGTACCCGTTTGGACAGGTCTGTGGCCTTTGTGGTTTTAATATCATTGGTCCAGTTATAGATCTATGTAATATACTCATTTGTTGAATAAAGTTATGGAAAACTTAATGTTAGCCTACAAAATTCCTGGATATCGTTAACCCTATTAACGTCCCTGTCTGTTTTTGGGTGGTCTATGTTATTTGTTTGTGTTGTTAAAAGGTATCTCTATTCTTCCAATGGCTAGACTATCATTGAGAGCAAATTGAAGAATTTTCTATTTTGTGAAAATGTGCCAGCGCCGCTTCTTTAAGGTACAAAAAAGGTCAAACATATTTAACAATGTTGAATTGCAATCTAACCGTGTCTACATGTGGGCCTTGGACAAATTTCAAAAGTGTCAATGGTGGACCAGTGAGGGGAGATCACACCGAACATTCCGGGTCAAAGGTCACAGGGTCTATTGGTCAACATTTTACCTGTAATATTTCACAATTTCTCTAGCTTCTGTGTGGTTTGTTTCATAATATGGCAGCCAGAAAAAAAGGCTACAGAAGCAGTCAAAAAGAATTCAAAGTATCTTTTCTCATGCAATTGTGCCATTATTGCATTCTGTGGCTTATTATATTCGACGAAACGAAACGAAACGGGCTCAGTGCACCCATTGGATACATTGTTCTGTCAGAGTATTGAATGTATGATGGGCTCAGTGCACCCATTGGATACATTGTTCTGTCAGAGTATTGAATGTATGATAATGGAAAAAGTGTGTAATCCAATGGGTGCACTGAGCTTGTTTCGTTTCTTTTTATTTTGTCGATTATAATAAGCCGATTTTGTAGAAATGATAGAGAGATCATCACCTGCACCCCACTTTGAATATTCCTCAGACCTTAGACCCGTAGATAATCTGTTGTGCAATTACCATCAGGTATTGAAACCCTGCAATGGATAGACTGCCTGACTTGTAATCAAGGATCAGGTTTGAATCCCGGTCAAGATAATGAATTTTTTAAGTTATTGCTCATCCAGTCACCTCTAAATTGTTTTGTAATATTAGTGTATTTCAAGATGACGTCCTCATGCAATGTCAGTAATTCACCATATAAGGAAAGGAGATTATTTTGTGTTGCTGAATCTATTTTTTATTCCGATTGCAAATCACCATCAGAACTTTTCATTGGAAGCAGTTTACATGTCTTTTCTTTGGGCCTGTGATCACTCATTTGCCTTGACAACAAGTTATGCATCAAGAAATGGATGTGGGGTGCTGTACATGTGCCCATCAAGTGGGAGGATTCTGGACTCCTGAAAAACAGAACTTACATATCAATATATTAGAAGCCAGGGCAATTATATAAGAGATTTAAGCTTTGTTCCTTCTGCAGCCCAATATTCACTTATGGATTCAAACAGACAATGCATTAGCCATGGCTTACATCAACCACCAAATGTGAACAAAGTCCGCTCGGTTGAATGCAGAAGTTCCAGTGCTGAGAGAATGGTATCTCAAAAGGAAAATATATGTGTCCGTGGCTCATCTTCTGGGATCCTCAAATGTCTAGGAGATTATCTGTTACAAATAAAATTGGATCAAATAGAGTGGTCTTTATAATGTCTTGTATTTCTCAGACTAATAGCTTGATGTTGCTCATGACAATAAGGAGCTTAATAAATCAAATTTTTTTTTTTTTTTTTTTTCCATCAAAATTGAGATTTTGGTATCAGAAGAAAGTTCATATTTTTTTCATTACCCCAGTGAAATTTTAAGCCCGTAAAATAAAAAAAAACTTCCATTCGAGTGATGAACAAAAAACATCTCCAAAGTGGTATACAACATTTAGTAACACCCATGTCCTATGGGCCAAATCATTGCACTTTTTGCTTCTACTTTCCAAATGGCTGGACTGATTTAACTCAAAATTTGTAATCAGATGTTTTTGGTGATATGTTTCCATGTGAGAGATTCAGATGATCTTATCTTTGCATCATGGAGAAATGGAGAAACAGGAAAACAGTATTCTTTTGGGGGATTGCTGGTGTACTATATTTAGATGGAAAAATTATCTGGTTCAAGCTTCTTTAGTGAACATTTGTACCTTCCTAACTGAATGAGTCAATTATCCAATACAAAAATGATTTGACAACATTTCAGTATTGTCAATTGTTGAAAGGAATTTTTCATTCGTGTTTACCTCTGCCAAATTATGCATTCTCACAGCCTGATGAATTCATCAGACTTGTACAGAATAAACTGCATAATTATGCAGTTTGCAGTTTATTCTGTACAAGTCTGATGAATTCATCAGGGTCACTAGTGACCCAGGGTCGCTAATTGTCACAACCCACGTTTTACTTATCAATAATATATTTCAGACTGAAATTAGACATTCATTTTAAACAAAAATGCATTTATAATATGTTGAAGCATAGATTATAATGGCATTTCACTTTAAAGAGCAATGAATCACCCCCCACTCTGAAAGTTTTATCCATGAAGACTGTTCTATTATATTGTTAGCTTTAACAGTTATTTCTGTTAAAGTTATTTCTTAATCAAGAGTAGAGGGTATTGTCCAAGATAGAAGTTACCCCCTCGCCCACTATTATGTAGGTTTACAGAATCTACATTGAATAATCTTTATTTATATTTGTTTCAGAAAACAGCGAGCAAAGAAGTGGACACTCTTCTAACAGTACTGTTGATGGCAATCAAGATGGCAGACATGGGGTAGATTATATTGCACCTGAATCCCATGAAGAGTCCTTAGGAGACCATTCACACATTGAATTGGTGCGCACAGGTAGAAATCCTAGAGCATTTTTTTGGCGCAGACATCCAAAGCGCAGCCAACAGTCAACATCTGACCATAGAAATGGAATACCAAATGGTACTAGCACTGACCATGGTGAGCCGTCATCTTCACATCAGAGCAGTCAAGTCAGTGCTGACAATTCTGAAAGCCAGTCAACCTCTGACCACAGAAATGGAATACCAAATGGTGTTTGGTGCTTGCACTGGCCAGTACAGGTTAGTAATCAGTATTAGTTTCAACTAGGCGATTACCCGGGTTTCATGGTTCTCAGGTTTTGAAGTTCCTTTGACCTTGAATGACCCCTGATGACCT
Organism: Ophioderma brevispina; assembly: GCA_023653785.1. NCBI lineage: Eukaryota > Metazoa > Echinodermata > Ophiuroidea > Amphilepidida > Ophiodermatidae > Ophioderma > Ophioderma brevispina. The sequence goes on along the minus strand of JAMKCH010039387.1, from coordinate 8,508 downwards.
TGTAGTGACCGGGAAAAGTTTTGGCATCAACAATCAACCCCGCCCTCCAAGTTTCATGTCCATACACCAATGTTTACCCCATTTGAACTCCTTTCACCTTGAATGACCCCTGATGACCTTTGATCCACTAACCAATACAAACTCAGTCTTCGGACGGTCAAGGGGCACCCACCCACCAACTTTCAGGAAGGTGCAACCCTCGGTCTCCAAGAAAATAGATGCAGTCAGACAGACAGACTACCAGTATTAATATCTAGATAACAAGAGGCTGAATATTTACTTGCAAGACTTCAGCCAATTCGATGTACATATTTGTTGTTTTGCGATGTTTAAAATCAAGAATATCTGTCTTGAGCTTCTTTTAGGCAACAAACATTAAGAATAATTTCGTATAATTGCATTATGCCCCTTGCATTGCCCTTAGTCATGTATCATGTGCTTAATTCACATCCACATTAGCTAGAAATGTATAATGTAATTATGCCAATTTTTATGGCAAATTTTTTATAACGATATAAGTATTAAAGGTGCTTGTCCTGATTTAACCGTACCATGTTCTCTACTTGATACCAGCCTGTGAACTCATGGTTCGGGGAACCAAACGTTGGTTTTGTTGATAGATGTGAGAAGCACACCACATGCCAATCGATTATGTGGTCTAATTTTATGGTTAAAAAACAAGTGGCGTTTTACTCTAGGCCTATGATTAAACAGCATTTTGACGGTTGGAAATTTTAGGACAACAATGAAAAAACTAATAGTCTTTCCTTTGCATAAACCTTGAAACAAGTTTGCAGGTATAATCATATTACTGTATCAAGTTTATTTCCAGCACATATCAAAATTTACAAATAAGATAGTGACAAGGATGAGCAGCCAAAGGCCACTAGCCAGAGAGAAGACTATACCCCTAAAAAGAATTTAACCAAACAAAAATACGATTAAAATGGTGTCAGACTACCAAACATGACTCACAAACAGTGACCATGTCCAAATTACCTTTTCATACGGCGAAAAGATGATCCTCCAGTTCATTCAGTAAATGTTTGATAGATAGTGCTTTGTTGTCTACTAAAAATCCTAGCTGGACGCCGTACTCTTGCTGACCTCTGAAAAAGTCCATTTAGTATCAAATGGGGGACAGTACAAAATAGTATGTTGTCACAAATAATATAAAATCTAACATTGATGAAGTCCAGTTCCATCATCACATAAAGTATGAATAGCAGGGAACATGTATTTACAGGAAGGCAAGCTTTGAAAATTCACACATTTTAAAAAATACAAATATTCCAAATTGTTCATGATTCTCTACAGCATGGCACACTTTTATCTACTAAGAATTGCCATATAAGTTGATTGTTTGGACAAAAGCCCCAATAGTTGCATTTAATATTTTTATCAATAATAAATCATGGACCGATTGAAGCCTAAATGTCCACCATTTTTTAGAAGGAAGTACAAAAAAGTAAAAAAATCTGGGGCCAACCTTTTTGTGTCTGTTTACTCTTGTAAACATTATGTCAGTTGTTAATGTACTTTACTCCCGTAGAATGTTCATGCTAAAATTGCTTTTGTTACTGTTCACCAATACAGCGTCCTTTGTTGAAGGATTAAAGTAAGGTATAAGTTTGTCTAGTTCCTGACCGATGTTTACATAGGGCGATGAAAGTTTAAGGTCATCAAGTGGTAAATGGCTTCGATGTTGGTGAAAGTGGGTGTCCAAACTTACAAAGAAAGTGAACAGTGAACAACATAGTATGTTCTTATGTTCATCTAACAAGGGGCTACAGTATTGGTCCTCTTTCTGTGTCCTACAGTTTGTGGAGTCAAATGTCCAAACTGGTTCCAACTTCAAAATACTATCATTGATACACTGACATACCATTATGTTTGCGTCCTTTCAAGCTTATTGAAATTATTGATGAACCAGTCTTTGTATTTATAAGGAGGCCCCTTTCACTGAATTGGACTGTCTGCTCTTCAGATTCATCCAGCCATGCGAGGAATACAATACCTTCCACCTATCACCCAAAATATTTCAGATATGTTTCTTTTCTGCAGGTGCTTCTTTTGTATTCTCTGCAATGGTTAGGTGTTCGGGCGACAAGTCGGCAAAGTTTGACCTATTGCCTCCCTATGATTATGGGATTATACATCATTATCTCCCCTGGCTTGAAAAGCAGTAAGGGGATTTTGAGGCCCGCATACCTATGTATGTGTGTGTTTCCATTTTGTGTATGTTTTCGTATTTCACGTCTTGTTCGAATAAGTCCGATTAACCACACTTGGTGAAGGTGCATAGGGGTTCCTTCATCTGTGATTCAAAGGTCATAGACCAAGGTCAAAGGTATCTGAGGTCATGTTTGTTATGTTATGTATGGTTTGGATTTGTGTTCCAGTTTGGTAAGGTTTTCGTATTTCACGTCTTGTTCTAAAAGTTGAAGGTCCGATTGAAACCAAACTTCGCGGTTAAGGGCAATAGGGGTTCCTTCATATTGGATGATGTCAAAGGTCATAGCCGGTCAAGGTCATCTGAGGTCATTTCCACCAGTGTGGTTAAGGTTTTTGTTTTCAGTCTTCTTCGAAAAGTTGACGTCCGATTTCAATCAGACGTGGGGTTATGGTGGCATATGGGGTTCCGTCATATTTACGATTCAAAGGTCATGGACCATGTTCAAAGGTCATCTAGATCAGGTTTGATAGCCCGGCAAACTGCAAATGTGCCAACTAACACTTGTTTACTGCCTCTTGCCAGGGGGTCCGCAAGTCACTTGCCTGTATTTTTTTTTAAAACTTGCCGGTTTCATCAGTAATCTGGTAAGTCTAGAGGTTTGATAACCACTTGTTCAATTATCTTGTTGTTTGTACTTAAGTATGAAGAAGTATAACCAGAGGAGATGGTTATACTATAATAATCCTGTGCAAGAGGCTTGGCCAAACCAGGACCAATTGGATTTAGAAAAAGTAGGATTCAATCTACTGTTATATCAGTACCCAATAGACATTCAAATGACCTCGTAAATGTTTGGAGCAAAATCAAAATGGGCGCAAGCGTCTTTATTCGCTCACAACATTTGGCAAGCGGTTTATTGCCATTAACCCTTACGCACAGATCATCAAAAATTTGCAGCGAGATCAACCAAGTGCACGTGCTTATGCAACAATGAATTGAGGGGGCGGGAAGCAAATCTGCACATTGTTCCACAATTATGAACAAGATTTAGCTTTGAATCAACTTTTGTCTGTCTATGAGGCCTCTCTAGTTCCCTTCAATATGGTACATTCTGATTCAACTACAAAAATAGCATATTTAAAGGCTTACTCGAGATTTTGAAATACTATTTTTTGTATTTATTGAAAATGGCACTGAAACTAAGATCGTCCGTAAAATGATCAATTCAAAGTTTTGAACGAACCCAAGGTTGTTTTTTTCATGCAGTAATGGTGGTTAATATAAAGTGGCCATAGGAAATTACTGTGAAAAACAAAATTTATACAAAGTTTTGATTTTCTGTATGAAGGACTTGATTTGAGCTTAGTTATTTCACACGAGATTACTATGTGGACAAGCATTATGTTTTTCACAAAAATGATGTTTTTGAAATTGAGGGTGCCCTCTTTGAGAAATATCTGAATCGCCTTTAAGTGAGAAAAACTTAAAATTGTTTGGACATCTTTTTATTTATCTCGTGATGTTTTTTATTGATATTGTAATTTGAACTCCATAATTTGTATATTTTCAGCATTATAACCTTATACAGGAAGAAGAAAGGTTTTGCCTTAGTGCTTATAACAGCCCATTTCCAAACATCCTGTTGAAAAGAGTCGACAGCGTCCTGTGTTCTGAGTGGACTGCCAACATGGATTCTTACTTGAAGAGCTTGGTTTTGATGTGGAAAAGAATAAACCTTACAGGACAGGTAATAATTATAGTGTAAGCCCTTTGGTGGGGTGTTTCCATAAACCTGATCCATCTGACACAGTTATGAATTTGGAACCTTAACGGAATAAACATGTGTTTTATTCTGTGAAGGGTTCAAAATTTGTAGTGTGTCAGATGGGCCAGGTTTATGGAAACTCCTTGTGGCAATGGGGTGGGTTTTAGCGCAGTGGGCATCCAGTGCTTGCACCCTGTGCTTAGGACCCTCGGTCAGGCCTGTGATTTCATGGCATTTGGTTTCCAGTCCATACGCGGCCTCGGCAGGTTTCTCGGTTACTTGGTTTCCTCTTGCTTCAAAAACTTGGCTTTCTGCGCGAATGTGATATGATGTAATAGTGTATGATGAAATAAGGGAAAATAAAGTTCTCATGACGCCTTATGGACAAAATGGTGTTTATTGTTTTAGTTAACCCAAAGTTTTAAATCCGGTTTGGTCCCCGCTAAAGGAGTAGCCAGATTACACCTCACTCAGCAATACTGATGTTTGGGGATTTATTGGAGCAAAGATAATGACCGGATTGCCCGTCCTGACGTCAATCCACAGTTTTGTCGGCGTGGGGCCAGCCGTTTGGACAACCACATACACCATGCAAGGCAGCATGTGCTGAATGGGACGCCATTAGTCTCCAGAGCTGACACCTTGTAGGTAGATCTTCTTTTTCATTCTACCAGGGTAACAGCTACCCTCCTCATCAGATTTCCTAGAAACCCGATGGGGTGACAGTTAGCCGCTGACAACTCATCCCTGGGACAGGTAGTACGGTTATCGGGTACCAGTAGCAAGCCCCTAAAGGAAACCTGGCCTGACCTGTTTGACATCCTCTTCCTCTTGTGTATTATAAAACATCGGTAGTTGAGTTGGATTTTTGGTAGAACTTGTCAAACCATGTTTGAAAACTTAATGCCTCATATATTATCCAAAAGTACATTTTCAGGAGGCCATTGGGTATTTTTATAGGCGAAAATTTGTATGGGGGGAGGAAAAATATAAAGTAGGTTGAATTGTACCATATTATTCTAAAGTTGCATCTAAAGGATTGAAAAGGGTCTGAATTTGGTGAATCTGTGGGTTGTAGTTTAAAGGATTGCTTTGGCATAAACAATATTTTTAAACCCATTAAATACAACTCAACTCAACTAATTTATTTTCCAATAATTTAAAAAACACATAGATAATCACAGTTACAAGAAGGTGAGAGGGTACAAACTGCTATGGCAAAAGCATAAAATGATGTACCACCCCTTTACAGCAAATAACATTAAAATCAATAACATAACATACAAAAATACTCAAAACACGCAAGCAAAAAACTCAACAAACATGTCAATTTAAATGAAAATGTTACGTGACAGCATTTTAGTAGTGGTTTAAACATGGCCTAGAATTAGTTAAAAATTTTTGGATACATATTGTAATATGAAGTACCGCTATATAAAGGTGATGCAATATTCAATTTTTGTGTGTGTGTTTTAAGCACGAAGTTCACATATTTTGTTTCAATCGAGTTCGAAGATTCATTTTAAATATGACGGTGATAGAGTAAAACACATTGATAACTTGTGGAATGGATGATCCAGTAAGTAAAGCTGAAATACACAATTTCAGTTCATAATTTCTACATCTTAAAGATTATAATGCCTATTAATACAAGACAGACCACGTATTTGTTTTTGTTTTGTTTATATGAGGTGCACTTTGGAAATAAATTGGAATTTCCTATTTCATTTTTTAACAAATCAAATTTAATTCTTTCTATTAGTCCCCAGAACTGATAACTACCATAAACATTATCATAAGCCTTTTAAAGGCCCATGATAAAATGTCGAATTTGAAAGAATGTTTAAAATATTGGTTTGTTATGTGTGCAAATTCAATAGAACTTTAAGTTAACTAATACAGTTCATTTTAACACGCGGTTAAAATTTATATTGCGGACTAACGTATAGACAACCCCGTTCAACACGATTTTAGTTAAATCCATGTTGCCAGTTTGAACAAGCAGATCAATTTGCCTTCAATTCACATATTCAATGATAATGTAACATAATGATTCTTGCATTAACAATACCAGTTCACGACCCTCTAGTATATAACTACTGTTATTCGAATTCATGTCAAACACTGTAGTATAGTTAGGTCTATAAACAACAGATCTCGATTTTTCATTTAATTGCAATCAAGTACAATATTTAACAAACTCAATTCGCATTGATTGTCTACTATAACTCCATATTTTAATTTAAAATATCATAACATTTCTCATGTTTATGGTTTAAAACATTCCGCCTCACAATGTTGATTTTAAATATGCAGGTTTCATATTATGTTTATTTCTTTTACACAATCGAGTCAAAATTTGTTTTTTAAATATGCCTGCTCTACGTCGAAACAGCATTGACAAATTGATGATCAATGAACCATTTTGTAAGCAATGAATGCACATTCTAAGTGTGGGAGAGCGTAGCCAAGCCGTTAGGGTGCTTGCCTGTGGCGTCAGATTACCAAAAAAATCCCGGGTTCGAATCCCGTGGGTTTCACTTGCTGGGATTTATTCGGGTGCTCTTCTGGATTTAATCTGTATACTAGCTATTGGTTAAATACAGAATACCGCTCGCCTCCATGTGTTTCACTTGGAATTTGGCAACTGAATCATGAAAAGCATCCCGTCCTTCGAATGGGACTTTAGCCGTCGTCCCCCCCGTGTACAGAGAGTCACAACTGTCCTGGGGCAGCGCAGTCAGTGTCGATAAGATAGGTGTGTAACCCCTGCCTGTTCCAGTCCGCCCCATCTCAAAAAGTGGCCATGTTAGGAGCGTCGCGATCATGCTACACGCGGCCCGATCAGCTAATCACTTGAAATAAATCCTGACACCACCACAAGCCAATGACTTGTGGACACGCTAATTAGAAGAAGGAAGTTATAATTCTTATACCATATAAAGATTAATTCATATTTATTCAATATTCTTGAAAATATCAAGATCAAATTCCAATTCCAAACAAGCCCATTTGTAAATGCGTTTTCACTTCAAATCAAATACATGGACTTCAATTCACATGTTCTGTTAAAATGCACTTCCACAATTGAGAAAGATATAAGACAAATTAAAATGTTTTTCATAATATAGTTTAACTGTTTCTTACCATACCATAAACATTATCATAGGCATTTTGAAGGCTTTGATAAAAGTAATTATTCAATAATTATTGCTTATTGTCGTCAAATCCAGTACAATTTAAAAACATTCCAGTTCATTTTAAGCGTGAAGTTCACATTATGTTTAAACTAACGTCTAGAACAATCTGTATAATTAAGTTTTAGAAGCAGTCTGAATACTATTTACCCTTGAGGAAATGGTTTCATCCAATACTCGGGCCATTGTTTGCCGTATTTTCAGGTGTTGCAACAGGCCATCAGCTTCATGTTCTTTGTTTGGCTAAGCACGCAATAGTATCCTCCTCCCTTTTCGACCCGCCGGGTGGGGGGGGGGTGGCAGGTTTTATTGTTTGTCACGTGGCAATCTGTCACAGAGGAGTAGTGGGTTTCACGGAGGAAAAATTATTTCATCGGGAAATCCTAAACACTTCGTCTCTGGATTAGCAATACTCAAACTTTTTGATTTGTGTCGAGAATGGGTCGACGCCGGGGAACAAAAGGAAAGCGACACTCCTTATATAGTATCAATGTGAGTAGTGCAGAGAGACTCGCTGCGGGTCGAAACGATTGGAAATTGACGGTTTATCATTCTAGAAATACGCTGTAACTATCAAGTGTCGGCGATTACGGTAGCACACATGTGGTTTGCTCAAACCGCATCATTTCCTGTTTGATTATTTAATTCACAATGCATATGTAGGAAGGACCACGATTCGTCGCGGCGAATGCGTATATTGGGAGATCGTCGATCTAGGTGACTCCGGGTCTCTGAGCGAGCTCTCAGTTGCGTCAGGTCAAAATTTGGACCACTCTCACTAATAGTGCATCGTTTTGTTGCTATTGCCCAATTCTGCTCATCACAAGCAACGTGACCATTCCCCAAACCGAAGTGCAAAGCCGACCGGATAGTAATCGCAGCAATCGGGTGTCGTCTAACACTGATCGGTCAAGTTCAGCCGGTGTCGATGTGGGCAGAGCTTGTTGGAGTGGTCATGGCCCGGTTGTCCACCAGACTGGTTCTATCTTTTGCCAGCCTGTCGTGAGTTAGTGAAGTAAATCAAGTCAGATTGCCCATTTTTATGTGGTATGTTCATTGCATCCGAACTTTTCGGCTGTAGTATACATCATATTTAGGAGTTTTGGGATTCTCCAATTCCTAGTGTTGGCTTTATTCAGTATACCGATTAGTTCAATTCTTATTCAGTCTTGGGTGGAACTCACGTTGGGTAGTTCAATTTTCTTGCCGTAATCCTGTCACATCTGTTAGAGTGTACAATAACTTCTTCCGCTTTGTCTACTGATGGTGGTGGATTTCCCAAATTCTAGTGAGAATTAATCAGTTTGTGCAAGTTGTGATTATTTCCAATATGAATGGGCGGTGCTATTTTAACTGTCCGTTGGTTTCAA
>JAMKCH010039386.1:0-13820 GCA_023653785.1 Ophioderma brevispina | reverse complement strand
TCCGTTGTTTACTTCAATGGCCCCTTTTAAAGTTATCATACTGAGTTACACACAGTTCCTATTCAGGCTGTGATACTGAATGAGCCCCTTATTTTTGGTATGGTACAGATTTTACCTGAAGCCCCACTTTTTCAACCTGATGGCCGAGACACCTACCGTCACTTCAGATAGGCAGTCCCCCGGACCTTTTTTTAGACTGAAGATCATGACCTTGAAACTTTTCATAGCAAAACAAGACTCGTTTTGTTATCACGGTAAAGAACGTCTAACTAAATGCTGCCCTCACTTGAAAGACAGACTGGCGTCAGTACTTATTTGACTTGTCCAATTAGAACTTATAGTTTTTGAAAAAATTATTATTGCTGCTCATTATTCGTACTGATGTTGATCCTTGTTACAAAGCTGTCACCATCCATGTGTAAAGGTTTAAGGTGCAAATAATATTTTCAGCCACCAAGTTTGGTGCTTTACTTCACTAGCTCTTAAATTGGGTAGTACCCCTTTAATCATTTAACGTTTAGAGGTTTTCATCCATTTTATAAAAAATCAACAAATTTTATTATCCTACCTTTACTGTTACTTGACATTTTTCTTGAAGACGTGCGATCCTTGTATGTATTTAAAAAAAAAAATAGGTTTATCATAGATCGGGTAGTGTCCCTTTTAAAACCAGAATTTCACCACTATTCCACCACTAACAATTTTGCATGCAGCGATTTGAACTCAGCACCCTCGAATTGACCTAAAAACACCTCTCAGATCTTTTAGGTGTATCTTGAGTAGGGTTAATCTTATTTTGAGCCTTTAGGCTTGATGGCCCCCTAGTTTCCAACCGTTGGCTGCCCTTTCGACCCCTCTCCTGGACACTGTTATGTTCCACCTCCGACTAGTATGTGCTAGTCTGGTGTTGATTGAAATTTCATTCAACACAGGTTAATGCATGTTTCAGTCAACATTAGTTTTAAAGGAAATCAGCTCAGTTATTATTTTAGGTCAAAAACACATTATGTTTTATAAATCAAATAACTAGTCCTGATTTCCTTTCCAATGTTGCTTCCCACTCCGTCCCTACCCCACAAATAATAGTTTGTGCGTCCGTGTGGGCTTGGGCCAAAACGGAGCTAAGGGAGAGTACTGGCCGACAGGTGTGACCTGGGGTCACTGTTAGGGACGTTTCCCATTTCTCTTAGGGGTGTTTATTTGGTATTTTGGGGCATTTCCCTTCTCAAGAAGGAAAATGCATATGTTTCAGTCAACATTTGGAAAAGAATCAGGCCCGTTATATGATTTAATTATAAACATCATGTGTTTTTTGACTAATTCGCGTTTGGTTACTAAACCCCGCCCACTGAATAAGAATGATAGTTAAAAATTCATCAAAATTGTACAATCCTAGCAGACAAAGTTTTAGGTTTATTCATTACAAAAATCCAAAGTGCCTAATTAGTTTTAACTTGCCCTAAATGACAGCAATCTAAAAAATATTTATCAGTACTGTATAACTTTGAGTTATAGTACCACCTAGACATAGTACTATGTTGAGACCTCTTGAGAATACCATTGTATCAATGCCATTTCTGTACTTGTGTTGACAATCCCTTCTCTCGTATCATATTTCATGGCCCAAGTTATTCCAGGAGCGATGTGAGATTCGGACAATGCCATTAGCAAGCTTTTAACTCCCAGTCAAAGACAAGTACATTGTCTTTGCAGACGTAGTGGCCAAAAATCAACAGGGGCAATGGAAAGGTAAGAAACCAACTTCCGAGTCTTTGCAGTAATGGAATTTCATGCCGGAAGGGAAAATGATGCGCAAAAGTTAAAAGGGGAATGGGTAGCGACATCTTTGGAATATCATATATGGCACAAATTGTTGGATACCTCTGATGTTTTTTGGAGGGGGGGGTATTGGGTGGGTCACCTTTCCCCACTGCATTAAAGTGTAAGATTACAATCACACACAGAGCTGCAACGTAATACTTAACTTTAAAAAGTGTAGAATTGTTATCATTGCGTCAGAAAGTTTTTTATTGTGTGAATTAGTCCTCTTACACAATCTGCACATGTATAAATGTGCATTATACAATCAATAAGTCTGCAAAACACCACTTTTGGACCTTTTCCCCAAATGATGATAATTTGTCTTGAGAATTAAGATTAAAGAATTATGATTGCATACCTTTTAACAATTTTTTTGTAAAACCTTCTGCAATTTACTGGATTCTTGAGCTATATATAGGATACCATTCCCACAAAATTCATTTTCTCTTAAAACAATTTTAATCTTTAATCATGTGAAATGATTATTGTTATTTTAACTTTTTTGTCATCACAGTTCCAACAGCAGCTGTTTGTGTTAACGACAGCATCATTCTTAATGATGGACCAGAGACATTAGCTGTCAGAACCGTTACAACTAAAGGATGTAACAGGAATTCCTGTTAGTCAATACAACTTTCTAGTGGTTGTACATGTTGCTAAGGTTGGTTAATCTTATCATTCTTATGAAAGACAAATTGAAATTGAAAGTTTTACTGTGCAGTGGAAAATAATTTTTGTCCATCCCTTTTCCTAATGGATAACATCAGGAACAGTATATATGAGGGGATGGACACCTTCGGACCTAATCCCGAGAGATGATATCTCTCGCTGCCTCTCAACTCTGGCTTGTTAATTCGCGTACTTGGATGACGAGCATCCCCGTGCTAGTAATACTGAGGTGATCGGTTTGTGTCCCCACGCCCACATGGTTTTTTTCCAACACGTGTGCTGGCCTTCTCCAGGACAGATTAATAAATATTCAGGGCATGATAGTGTTGATGGAAACGTGCACTTGGCCGGGTTCAAACTGGTAGTTCTGTGTATTAGTGGCATAAGCTAACAAGCCAGGGTTGGAAGAAGAGCAATAATATGTAGGTAATATGTGCAAAAGGTGTCCAGCACTTTCTTAGCAAAAGCACTAATATTAATCAAATTCAACAATGCTTTCTTGTATTTTTTGCTCTATAATACCTGATGCCTTGGCTTAGGGTATTGCAGATACTCATTCCCTTTGATTTCATTCTTTATTTAGGGAGGTGGAGAGCACAGTAAGAAAGGAGATACATTGTAGTAGTGAAAAGATGATAGAGATCAGGAACCAATTCATCGTGGCATCAGGACAGCAACCAATCATGATGTCAAGGTCAAGTAGCTGATAGGTGAGTTCTATGCGTTGTACTCAATTGTAGGGATGTCGATAGGTGAGTGTATGCGTGCAATCATGTAGGATGTTGATTTTTTTTTTTTTTTTTTTTAGGTGAGCTATGGCAGGCAATCATGTAGGAGTGATAGGTGAGTCGATGCATGCAGTCATTGTAGGGATGTCGATAGGTGAGTCTATGCATGCAATCATGTAGAGATGTCGATTAGTGAGTTATGTCATGCAATTCATTGTAGGGATGTGATAGGGGAGTCTATGCATGTAATCATGGTAAATGACTGTAGATAGGTGAGTTGGTGCATTTATAATTATTGTAGGGATGTTTATAGGTGAGTCTATGCATGCAATAATTGTAGAGATGTCGATAGGGGTCTATGCATGCAATATTGTAGGGATGTTGATATTTGGTAAGTCATGATGCAATATGTAGCGGATGTTGGATAGGGGAGTCTATGCATGCGAATTGTAGAGATGTCGATAGGGGAGTATATGCATGCAATTATTGTAGGGATGTTGATAGGTGGTCTATGCATACAATCATTGTAGGGATGTTGTGGTGAGCTATGCGTGTAAATCATGTAGGGAATGTCGAAGGAGAGTTCTATGCATGCATATTGTAGCAGGAGTTTATTATAGGTGAGTCTATGCATCCAATCATTGTAGAGAGGTCGGTAGGTGAGTCTATGCATGCCTCATTGTAGGAATGTTGATAGGTGAGTCTAGGCATGAATCATTGTAGGGATGTCGAAGGTGAGTCTATGCGTGCAATCATTGTAGGGATGTCGATAGGTGAGTGTATGCGTGCATGCAATCATTGTAGGGAATGTCGATAGTGAGTGATGCGTGCAATAATTGTAGGGATGTTATAGGATTGAGTCTATGCATGCAATCATTGTAGGGATGTTGAGAGGTGTCTATGATGCAATCATGTGGGATGTCGATAGGTGAGTGTATGCGTGCAATCATGTAGGGACTGTCGATAGGGGAGTGTAGTGCGTGCAATCATTGTAGGGATGTTGATAGGGGAGTCTATGCATGCAATTATTGAGGGAGTGATATTTGGTCTATGGCATTCAATCATTGTAGGGATGTCGATTAGGGAGTTATGCAGGCAATCATTGTAGGGCTGGATAGGGGAGTCTATGCATGCAATCAGTGAGGGATGCGATAGGTGAGAAGTCTATGAATGCAATCATTGTAGGGATGTCGATAGGTGAGTGCTATGCATGCACTCATTGATAGGGATGTCCGATGCTAAGTCTATGCATGCAATATTGTAGGGGATGGATAGGCGAAGTCGATGCAGCAATCATGTAGGGATGTTGATAGGCGAGTCTATGTATGCGAATTATTGTAGAGATGTTGATAGGTGGCTAGATCCTATGGCATGGGCAATAATTGTCGGGATGTTATAGGTGAGAGTCTATATGATGACATGCATTGTAGGGAGTTGGTTAAATATTTAAATCAGCACTCTATGTGACACCAAGCCTGTTTTCATTAGAGGAATCAGTTGTAATTCTCTGTCATTTTTTGTTCATTCCAGGTTTCCAGTTGCTTTTGATGGTACTCGTGTCCAGGCAACAGTGTGCATCACAGTCCAATGTGCCCAACCCTAACACACTGTAAAAAGAAAAGGTGCCAAGCTAGAAATCATGGCATGACCCTAACGGATAGGGGCATAAAATACATCAGTGGCAGTACAAAAATACAAATGTTGTGTTTCATAATTGACTTTTTTGTAATCTATTTAAGCGACATCGGCACATTTCAGAATATTTGTTTCTCAAAGCTGAATTATTGCCATCATTAATGGTCTGCCTGTCATGTATTTTTTCATTATGAAATTAAACCTAAATGATTTCCTTATGTGTGAAAAGAATGATTTTGTGTGAAAACCACTTATGAGTTGGTTTATTCCAACAAGGTCTCGATCAAAAATGTTACACAGTTTGAACAGTGCATAATGCCATTGCCTTGTTTCTACTTTATGTTTTTTTAATTGAGTACATACATCATAATGTACTCTACCAACAAGGGTGACGTTATATAGAAGTCCATGGATGCAAATGAGGTAATGCCAGTCATCCGTCAAGGGCTACTGCACAAAGTCATACGGCGCATGACGGAATCAATTGTATAACCTAATTTGCATCCATGGGATTCTATATGAAACGTTTACCAATAAGGCATCCAGTTGAGCACTGCATGCACACGGGCTGTGAGTCTTCAGGAATTTTTCCTGGATTTAAGGATTTCTATTTTCAAACTTTCTGCAACTTTATTTAATTTCAGCCCGATTCTAAGCAACAAGGTCATTTACACGCTTTTCAAGATTTTCCCACAAACTTATAACAACCTGATGCAAACTTAATCTAATTTACTTAGGACCTAATTAGAAATGGTTTTTGGGGTGCACTTATCAAAAAATAAAAGGCTGGAAAATCATTGGGCGTAGCCATGACTGTGAATAACTAGTAAGTTTTAAAGGTGACATAGCACTTTAATATAGCTTAGAATCTTTCATAGACAGGCATAAAAAAAATAAGACCATTGACTTCTGTAGGAAATATGCCTGTGCCTATTTTGATTATATTGGCTTCCTAGTAAATTATTGACACCTTGTATCCTACTTGTAAGTGTTATTTATTACAGAACACTACCCAGAAATAACACAACAAACTGTTTTAATAAATAATCCCCACAACGTTATTGGGAGGAGATCCAAAAATATTGTCACAGTTAGAAAACTTCTGTTAGAAAAGTAGATGCCACCAACTGAGAATGTTGGTGAAAACTGAAGAAAGAAGAAAGGATTACCATACATCTTTGTTGAAATATTTTGTCTCCATTGAAACCCCTTATTTCCCTAATTATCAAAACAAAAAAACTCCCGATTACATACCACTCTATTTATGGGACACAAAGTTGTTTTGCACTTCCTACATATGTGATTCTGTTATTCAAAGGATTTCAAGTTAAAAGTATTAATTTTGCTGCACAAAATGCTTCTATAGTAACTCCCAGTTAAATGATGGTGTATTTAAAAACGGTAAGTGAATAAAATTGAACTTCTAGAGAAACATTTCAAAGAGGACCATTATGTGTGGCAACATGGTGTTAGAATGGATTTTGTGGAAACAAAGAAATACCTGTCGTATCATGACATTTTTTTTACTTTTGTGAGCATTTTGCATATGTACTTATAATGTTATGGTCTATACATGCACAAAGTACAATCTTAATTAGTGAGATTAATTAAGGAATTTGAAAATAAGCTCAAAACTGCATCATCCACGATGTCACATGTTTCATTTACACATTTTAATTTCAACAGGAGTATAATTAAAAATGAATAATTAAAAAAACCCAAAAAGATATATTTTTTTACATTATATCTATGTGCATAGATCTCCCTCGTGTGTGAACAGTGACAGATTCACAGAGATCTAATCTGAACGCATTGAATATAACAGTGAAATTAGCGTTGTATGTGAAATACACCTTTTTTGCGTTCACATACAGACTTAGGACTTTGGAGTTTTATATCAGGAATACAATTGCACTTTCAAAACTCAGCAAGGTTATAACTTAAAACTTCAGACATTTTTTCTTCATAATAAAATTAAACGAGTAAATTGTAATGTTAATTCCATAATAAAGCATGAAACTCCCGGAGCATTTCAATGGCGATTTTCTCGAAAACGGCATTTCGTTAGATAGGACAGTATGTGAACTGTTGGGACGATGTGAACATTTTTTATTCAAATAATTTTAATGATCAGTGATCATGTGTGAAATTCAGCAATTTTGTAAAATCATGCGGTATGCTTCATTTTGCAATCTATTGCTGTCAGTGATCATGGTGGAAACCAGCAATTTTGTACAATCATCATGTTGGCATTGGCTTGCATTTTTCAACTATGACTGGGAATTTGTTAATTTAGCAATTTTGAAGACCAATTCGCTACTTCTCCAACTGTAATATAGTGGTATATCGTATTAATATGCATACGCGTTAAAACTTTTTTTTAATTAAAGCAATTTGTTTCCAGTACCTCGCCCTATTTTTCGTTTTTAATGGGATTATAAAGAAAATGTACTGCATTTTTTTTCATTTGAAAAATTCAGGAAATGTTTCAAAACAAAAATTTTGGGCAAAAAAGAAAAAAGCAAAATATTTAATTGTTTAACTCACCCATTGAGGTCAGAGAAACATGCTTTTTTTCTTGGCATTGGCCATATTCTGGTCGGGATGCCTTTTGACACATGACAATACTACCCATATCCTCTAAGTTGGATGAGAATGCTAATATCAAGGCTGCTTTTCTAAAGGAAGTCTCTTTAAACCTGGGTTTAAACAATATAGAGTTTGTCCTCTAATGGACCTTTTTATATGCTAATGTCTGATGTAATAAATGCGTGAATTTCTCATGGATGCGGTCATTTCTCATCCAATCAGGGGCTCCTAAATAAATCGGGAGAGGACACTCGATCAAGAGAAGTGGAGGCATATTCCATGAAATCAGTAACTCATCGATCGCCGGTTGATGTGGCCACTGTGAAATTTATTTACATCATTCTTGGTCACTATGCATACGGCATTAATAGGCAGGAGTCATAAGGTAACTCATTGGAAAGGGGGTGGCGATTATTACTATCGATATCACAGTCTGTCTATGGTGATATTTGTAATCAGATTCCCGTCCTGATTACAATAGTTCTCACCCTTTACAATCAAACTCAGAGAGTGCTACTAGGCTTAAAAAGGTTAATTCTGAAGGTTACTAAATAAACCAGGGTCTAAAGTTGGACTATATCTACAGTTTAGTGCAACAAAGGGCTAATCTCATTTTTAGCTAAAATGAGATTTTGATCTTCACCACTGAGCAACTATTATATATGTAGAATCTGACTACAAGTTGTTTAAGAAGTCATCTTAAAATCCACTGACCTTGTTTGGACTCATTTGAATGCATTTTTCATGCTGATTCTGAATACAGTCATGAAAATGTGTGATTTTTATTTTGTTTGGGAAAAATGTAGTCAACTGCAGGGCCAACAAGTTAATGTTTGTGTGTGTAAAAATTTAGATTCATCAATGTCAGAGTAATTATACTTGATCAAAAATCACCATGTGATACTCAGTTGAAATGCACCATATTGCAAAAGTGTTTTGTCTTGTTATTCAAATCCCCAAGACATCCATTTTGTTTAAGGATAAGAGATAGGTCTTCCACAGTTAACTGTTTGTGTGTGGGGATACCTCAATCCAAAGTTTTGTCCAGTTAAATTGATGGCATCTTATAAATACATTCCATTTCTGTATTTATATATCATTATTATATATATGTTCATAGCTTATTTAGACAAAATACATTTCAGTGTTATTATTTCTATTTGCAATTTTACCATTTTTGTCATCCACAAAAATCTTGCTTTTGCTAAAAATGATAACAGTCCAATTTGAACAAAACTTATGATAGTGACTATTACAACTAGAACATACTTAAAAGAAATGACAAATTTGGATTCAGTTTTGATATGGGTTTTTCTTTTTCATTTCGTTTTCACAACTGGATCTCTGTGAAAGGTAAATGAAGTATGATGTAGGTATGACACAATTATTTCAAAGGTTTTTATCTCATTTTTGCCTAAAAATTGTCCAAAACTCGCATTTTCTTTCAAATATTAGAAACTGACTGGATGGGAATATTCACTCGTTAAAGACCAAAATGTTCATTCTTGGCAGTGTTTTACATCATACTGTTAATCCATTTTCCAGAGGATGTTTTGAACCAATCCCATAATGCATAGCAATGAGCCTATACTGTACTGTACTAATCACATGTCAGTACTAAGGATAAACTGTTGCAAAAGTTTAAGAACCATGTGATATTTCATAATCATGCTAAAACTTCCCTAAGTACTAACACTTTGTTAGCTAAAATGAGCATACATGTCAGTGTTTTTATGTGTTAGGAATAGGATTTTTGTGGGATCACATGACCCTATAGAAGTAAAATTTCTCAAAACTGGCGCATTGTGGGATTGACTCAATACACCCTCTGATCCACTGTCAGAGAATGTAGCCATAGGAGGAGGGGAGATGGGTGCGAACAAATATTTTTCGAGCTAAATTGGAAAGAAGAGTATGCAAATTGTTTGAAAATAAGCCCATGGAATTTTGTTCCTGCAGACCATAGAAGACTAACTACACCTAACAATCGTGGATGCAAAAATATCCTAGAATTAATTTAAAATGGGGAAAAAGACCTGATCAAAATGGAAATTGAAATCAAAATTCCATGGGAAACATCTCTGATGGATATTGAGATGTTCCATTTGAAATCGACTCCATCCGTGCTGTATTTATGCAATCCCTCTACGGGGAAGAGGCGTAAACTGGGGTGTTGACCAGCGCACCTACCCATACCGCCATTTATAGTTAGTGCAATTCCTTCCCTCCCGGTAATAGCCCATTCCTTCTGTTCAAACTGAAGAGTACAAGAAGTTGTGTCATTTCATTATTGTTGACCTTTCATTTCATTATCAGTTTGTGTCATGGTATTTCATATTGACAAGGAGTACTATTAATTCTATGCAAGATGTGAAAGTGTCTTTAACAAGTCTTTAAAATAATTTGGTTTGATAATTTTCCTAAAAGGTAAATGGTAGGTGTTATTGGCATGGTGTCAAGGTTTATGGGTATTTTGCATAGAGAGATTTGTATTTTCTCTTGAGCGGAAATGTGTTGCAATTTGGAAACAAAACCTTCAGATTTTGTACTTAATCACAGTCTGAAGCATTTTGTAGGTGGTCCAACCATTTGCCAATTATTGCACTTGTGGAACATGGGGGTAGTCTGATAGTGATGTACCCCATCAGTTGTTAAATTGGAAAATGTGTTCTCAAATTTAGTGATTCGGCGCACTATTTTGTATTTTAGTAATCATTTTACTAACATAATTAACTGATTAAAATATGCCTGTTACGATCTACAATCCTCGAAAAAAATGTTGGGTCACTTTGACCGATTTAATGAAAAGTTGACCCCCCTCTCCCCCAATTCAATGTTGATCCGAGTCATGTTGTCAACAGCTTCGCCAGGTCCCCCAACATTGATTGATGGGGGGTAGGGGAAGGATATGTTAATAGGAAAGACCTCTACTTTCAAATGAACAATGACTTGCCCAACTTTGAATTCGGTTGAAAACATAGATATGGTTGAAATATATTGCAAAAAGTGTACCAACTATTTTTTTTCGATGATTGTAGCTTACTTTACCAAAATTCCAATATCGGTACTAGATGGTATCGGTACTAGATGGTGTCGTTACGATACATTTGGAAGTTTAAACTTTAAAACAATTTCATGCAAAATTATTATTATAACAAAGTTATATTAATATATGTAATATTTGTTTAAATATAAAAAAGTGGTCCGGCTATGGCTGCCACGGCTGGCACAGTTCTGACAGCCCCAAATTGGTTGGTTTAAAGACTGCCTGCCTAATGGCTTTGTGTCCTTAAGACACCTGGAACAGTCAGTGAGCAGCTATTGAATGTCTACATTAAAATCCATACAAAGTAAACCACAATAATGTCCACACTCAATGGCTGCCTGTTGACTACCCACAGAAAAAGTGGTCCGGCTATGGCTGCCATGTCTGGCACAGTTCTGACAGCCCCAAATTGGTTGGTTTAAAGACTGCCTGCCTAATGGCTTAGTGTCCTTAAGACACCTGGAACAGTCAGTGAGCAGCTATTGAATGTCTACATTAAAATCCATACAAAGTAAACCACAATAATGTCCACACTCAATGGCTGCCTGTTGACTACCCACAGAAAAAGTTGTCCGGCTATGGCTGCCATGGCTGGCACAGTTCTGACAGCCCCAAATTGGTTGGTTTAAAGACTGCTTGCATAATGGCTTTGTGTCCTTAAGACACCTGGAACCGTCAGTGAGCAGCTATTGAATGTCTACATTAAAATCCATACAAAGTAAACCACAATAATGTCCACACTCAATGGCTGCCTGCTGACTACCCATAGAAAAAGGTGGTCCGGCTATGGCTGCCAAGGCTGGCACAGTTCTGACAGCCCCAAATTGGTTGGTTTAAAGACTGCTTGCATAATGGCTTTGTGTCCTTAAGACACCTGGAACAGTCAGTGAGCAGCTATTGAATGTCTACATTAAAATCCACACACAGTAAACCACAATAATGTCCACACTCAATGGCTGCCTGCTGACTACCCAGACTTAAAAAGAACTAACCGGGGGCAGGCCGGCAGTCTTGAAGTGGCTCATCGATACGGATTTTTTCCAGAATCACTAAGAAGGGTTTGCGGCAGTCCTAAGATTGCCTCTCTTAAGAGAAATGACACCTTGGATGCTTGGGGCTGTTTTTTTAAATATTTTCCTCCCGTTAAAAACATATGTTATGTAAGTTAAATCTTGTAATTATTTGTGTTTACAAATATCTGAACACTGCATTTTGTTTAAACAAAAGTTCATCACTGCATTTTTGTTTGTATAAAAAAATTTTTTGTACCGTCAATGATTTTTCACTATGAACCTGAATTAAATGTTATATCAGAACAATTTTAAGGTAGTTAACACAAAACAGTCAAAGTGACATACACAAGTAACTGAAATTTTATGTATGTTACAGAGTTGACAACAATTGTCCATTTGTATGGTAATTTAGTAAATATTGAATGAATACACAAAACATAATCAGTCCAGTCTTGTTGTCACAGTTAGCCCAGGTATATGTAAATTGAGTTAAATCAAGTTTATATTAAAGGGTATTTCCATGTCCTCAGCCGCCTTCTCCCTGAAATACCTGATGGACCTGAGTTATTAGTATGGTGCCTGATCTTACTTGCTTATTTTCAACCAACTTAGAAGAAATTCCCACTTTGTATGTATGTCAGTAGATGGACCATCAATACAACAAGTCGGCCGGAGTGTGGACCAAAATACTGTGCTCATAACATCAAAACTCACTATCAAATGAATATCAAAATTTCCGAACGAACTTTTCGTTAGGATAACTTAGTGAACCATAAACCAAAAATGAATGGGTTAGGTCAGGAAAATGCACCTTAAAATCATACCACATTTTGCTCAATTAAGATTCCAAGTTTTTCAAGTCATTGTTCCAACTATTTTGTTATTTTCACCCCTGGTTGGGCTGTGGTGACAAGAAGATTGCATTTAGGCATGTCACTATCCCATAATATTATATAAAGTGATATGAAAAATAAAACATCATAACATACAAAATAAACTTGTAATGCTTTTCAATTGGTCTAGTATCTTGTTTATATCAAGATAGTAGATAAGAAGCCACAAATCCTAGTCATACAGGCTGATTCTTCAAACAAGAAATTTACTCAATTTGTATGATTTAGTAAAAATCTAAATGAGAATTCCCTTTAAAGTAATAATAATGCAAAAGGAGCAATTTCCAAGGTCTCAATTTATAAAGAAGTTTTAATTTTTACATTTGCACATGCCAAACACAAGTTGTACTTGATTGAATAAAGTCCCCCTTGTTCGGACTGTACTTACACATTTGTGGGGTACTGCATAAGCTTCTATTCGCATAGGAATATATACACAAGTGTTACATGTGAATATAAATATGTTGACCCAAGATATTGATTGCGCCCTCCTATGGGTATAAGAATTGGGACCTTGAAACTTTGTGGCCATATAAGCTGTACCCCACAAGCAAGGGCAAACTGCCGTTTAATCTTCAAAGCAATAATAGACACATTTTAAGAGTGGACATTCATTGGTAATGGCTTGGTAAACTATGCTGAAATGTTAAACTCAAACGCTGTTGCATAAGAAGAATTTTGTAATTAGATCTATGGGATTCTGAGATTCAAAGACCCCACTGACCGATGTACGGGTCAATGCTCATCCATTAGGTATTTCGTGATTCACGAACCAAGTCAAGGTAGAATCATTTGCATGAGATGTGCCTGTCATAATGGATAGACAGAAATTTCACATTCAGTGCTGCATGCAAAGGAATTATGATCGTGAGTATATTACAAAATCCCTTTTATGACACGTGACACACTTTAAAACATTATCAGTTCACAGGATAGATTTACGGGACAATTACCAGCTCAGCTGTGCATAAATCTCACAAATTTGAAAAAAGTGGGGGCATCTCAAAATGTGTATTATTGCTTCGGGTCCATGAACAATGATGACTAACTGCATATGCCCCCCATTGCATGTAAATTTAACAATGTTTCATCACTTTCATGCCACTCGAGTTCACTGCCAGGTTGAGTTCATTGCAGTAATGTGTGAGAGTTGCAAATAAACACATTTCAAATTGGAAGACTGCCACCATACTGTAATGAGTGCATCACCAGTTAAATCAGTTTTAACTTTGTTGCAGTACTGCATGCATTGCAATTGGGAATACTGAAAGTAATGCCAATGCATAAAATTTTGGTAGGCTGCATATATGAATGGACCTTTAGGATGTGACCAAAATGTTGGCATAAACATTTTAGTCACTTAAATTTGTACATACTTCAGATTTCCCCAATACAAATGACTTGTTTCTGTCTACTGATTTTGGTG
>JAMKCH010039385.1:0-23816 GCA_023653785.1 Ophioderma brevispina | reverse complement strand
ATGCCCGCAATCTTCTGGTGGTTGCCAGTTCATACAAGTACCTAGGTAGTGTATTTAGTTCAAATGGTAATTTGGTTAAAGCTCAAGAACATACTCTTGCACAAGCTAATAAAGCGCTTTTCTCTTTCAAACATATCTTTAACAAATTTGGTCGCCTACCTGTAAATGTTTTGTTTAATATTTTTGATTCCATGATTTCCCCATTTTAAAACCGACGGTGTGAAATTTAGGGCGGCAACTTCAGATCCCCATTCAGGAAAGGTCATTTAAAATTTTGCAGAATGTTTTGGAGTGCCTCGTTCAAAGCTCCGTACACAGCGGGACGGGTGAACTTGGAGGTATAGTCTAAAGTTTCGTGTCTTTTAGAGTAATCAAAATAGTGGGGGATTCGGTTAACGGAACTAGAACAACACCGAATTTTGTACCACTGTTATAAACATCAATTTGATGAGAGCAGAAATTAATGGCCCCGTGTGGGCCATTGATGTTAAAAATATTCTTTTTCCTTCGGTGTTGGTGAAGTCTGGATTGCTTCAAGGTGTTATTAAAACAAGAGCATTTATTACCATTTTTAAAAAAAGATGTAACGATATACATTCAAGAATTTAGAAAGCGATGTCGCTTCATATTCGAAATTATGGCTATATTCGCAATTTCATATTGATGTAAATTGTGAGCCTTATATATTAAAGCGCGACAATTCTATCTGAACAGTTTGGATTACCAAATCGCCGAGGCATTCTTACGGAAGCGAGCGGGGAAGGTGGAATGGAATTCCACGGGAACAAAGATATGTAGAGTTTGCAAGAACAGGTGAAGATTGAAGATGAGTTCCACTTTGTTTTGGTTTGTAATCACTATGCCGTGGATCGTAGACGTTACCTCTCGCCATTTTTCATTAACAACCCAAATCTGTTCAAACTCGCACTCGGCTTCGTTCCTCACGATGGGATTACACTTGCAAAACCTATCCAGATATTTATGGAATGCATGCAAAAAAAATGTGCCTTTTTGCCAACAATTACTCTAATCCACTGTGTTTACTATAATTGTATGTAAGGCCGGTGGCCATATTCTAATTGTTTCTCAATAAAATCTCTCCTTTGGAGAGACTGTTGCTGTTTGCTGTTGCTTTTCTGAGCATTCTGCAATCATGAATTGTGATCTAGCTCACCCAACTCTGCAAGTGCTGAATAGCACTGTTTACTCCTGGGACTTCTGATACGGCTGGAGGATGTCCCGTCACGCAGACTAAAATTAGTTAACAATCTTTATATTGTGCAATAACTCAATAATGACTTAACATTCATGAAACGTAGTAAACTGTTCATTGATTCAGAGACCGTAGGCTGACCTGTCACCAGGAACGCCAGATGGTTGTCAACATGAGGGAGCTATTTACAGTGGGTATTTATTTAAAATGTGAAGTAAAACGAGAAAAAGGTCAATCTCCGTTCAAATGTTATAAATTGTCGTATTGCCAATTAATTATCATATATCGTTTCATCGTTTAGGTCTGTCAATATCAAGTTGTGTCTTTTAAATAAAAATGAAAAGGGTTGAGATTATTTTATGAAAGGTTTCTAGTATAAAACACCTGTCAGATGTAAAGGTCAAAATACGGGAAGGAAGTTTGATCATTGTAAACACAGATTTGTCGAATTCGAAGTCATGCATATGCATTGTAAAGCCGTTTATGTAAATAATCTTGTAAAAGGAGGGTATAATAAGTAATTCCTTACCTCAGTTAATGTTGGGTGGCACATAGAATTAACTTGAAGAGAAGATTCGACAGACTATCAATGGCAAGAAGGTGATATTTGTGGACCGGTTAGTTACGGTCCGAATGGCGAGATGTCGTTACTGAATTATCGTTGCAGCTGCACCCCGAATAATTTTGAAAAGTTTTCTGAAGCGTGTCCTGTTTATTCTTCTGTGTACTTATGCTATTTGTGTAAATCAAGTAAGCATTCCATTTTATTAATCGTCACTAAACACGGCCACTTTACTTTCAATTTTATTGAATGACCAAATTCAATGTGATACTGATATAACAAAAGTAACCGTTCACTCCTGGACTCCACCGACTTTGTTCTGAAAACTATGGGACATTTTGATATGAGAATTGTAATTAAATGGCAAGACGGTGGGGGAGAGAAGAGGGGGAGTAGATTGCCTTACGATATTATTGAAAAATGACTAGTGAGCGTATTGTAGTTAGTAGGCTAAGCCATAAAATAGTGCAACTTTGGAAAAAGCATGAAACTTGGCTCAGATATTCCTTGGGTGTACAAGCAACCTTAGAAGGGGTGCCCAAAAAAAAAAATCGGACCTCATTAATGACGTCATATACCCCGCCCCTTTTTTGCATATTGCGTAAAATTGTCAAAATGGAAATTCCTCGGAAACCTATCATGTGTAGTATCAAATTAAAGCTGGAACATAAAGATTCGGTCTTTAAGATACTTTTAATAGGGTATCTCAGCATTTTGGGTCATTATAGGTCACTAAAGGTCATTGGAGGTAATTTGGATCAAATTTCACCAAATTTGGTAATCAAATTCCAATACAGGCATGGCATACAATAAAGGGCAGTTCCGTAATTAGTCGAACAAATTTCGAATTGTAAAAAAACTAAAATCATCCAAAACTTGATTTTTGTTTCATCAAAAGGTAAATACTATGTAGTTCATGAACAAATAGGCCTATTCAAGATTTCACAAAAATTAGATTTGCTGGTATTACAAAAAAGTGACATGCTGCGGCCGTATATTCCCAAAATGGCCACTATCAGCACCTGGCTACTACTTTTTGATCTTAATTAAAAACAGAGATTGCAAATTTGAAAGTTGATAATAACTTCTTTGATTGAAACTGTTTGTCTTTTAAGAATCTGTTTCATTATTAAGAAATGACAGCATTTCGTCGAGAATGTACAAAGTGAACTAGTTCTGCAACGTGCGTCCACAACGGTTATCATTGGGAAATGTAACCCTAAAGATGACAGCTTTGATTTTAATTTATTGTTTTTTTTTCTTCAGCTTAATTGCATATATGTTAAGGAAACTGTAAAACATGAGTAACCAAAACGTACAATTTGGTCAAGCTTATGATTAGAGTCTACTTCAAAAGAATTGTTCAAAATTCAAAAACCGGAATAATTAAAAAGTCTGGGTACCCAGTCACTGGATACATTTTCCATGACAATGCACACGAAATCCAGAGCAAAAAATCTTGTGGCGCGTGGCGAGCACTTGCAGTTCATAAACAAGAGAGGTATTTTCTGCAGCCATACTACAGCAGGTCTCTACTTACGTGGAAATTTCAGGTAGCAAGGTCTAATATCTTTCAGGTGTGTCAACATCCTGAGCAGTAAGATAGCAGTCTAACCAGAGCCTCTAAGAGATGGATCATTTTGAGTACATGCAGGAGAACTTCATCAATAGTCATTTTTGATAAACCCAGAATGTCTCAAAATCCCTCTGACATTTTCAGGAAACAATTCAGTGCATGGAATTGAAATCATATAGTCCTGGCAAAGAATCAGGATGCTAGTGTTCCAAGCACTCTGTGTATAGCCGAAAGTCTTGGTGATAGGCGAGTGCACGTCAATATCATATCAAGCACTATATGATATCACAGTATAGGAAGGTTGGGATTTATGTCATCATCTGTAGTGCTTGTTCAAATATCCCTTTATGCACTGAAAGTCTGTAAAACATGTTTAATCTTCAAAAGCCCAATACTCTGTATTGAAATGACACTACACTCGTTCGGTGTTGAAATAATAAATAGAAATGAATTGACCCAAGGTTGGTTTTACATCATATACAGTCTCCAAATCTAGAAAAAAGATCCATCAAAGTATTTGTGATCTGCAAAGCATTCCGTGAAGCTTGCCCAAGTATAAAGTGATGAGACTTGATGGTTGCGCCGGTCCTTTTCATGCGCAGCTTTAGAAGTGAATTAGAAATTGCAAACACGGCAAAACCGGCTTCTTACAAGACTGTTGCCCAACAAGATCCATCAAGAACAATATCGCCAATCATGTCCACAGAACCGAGCTTCTATGCGGAGCACAGAGTTTGTGTTTATACTGCTGTTGACAGTCCCCAAGGAAACCTCAAAATTGGCTATTTCAATTGTTTGTGTTTGTTAGTTTCTTGTCTTTTTGCTTTGAGAGATTTCATTCATTATGTGCAGAGTTCCTGGATGTGATTTTTTCTTACAGTCTTGAACATAGAAAAAAGAAATGCCTGTGGTTCAAGTATTCTCCTGTTTTCAATGGCGGTTCAGTACACTATGGTGGTTGGGTTACTTGTAGCAGTTTCGATTAAAGTGTAAGGTCAAATGTATTTGGCCTCAATTGTTACACGGTCCCTTCGAGAAATCTACCCAAAATCGGTAATCTTATAGAACTGATCCTCATTTTTAACCAACTCATTGGTATTCATGCTTACTACACTTTAAGGGATGGCTCGGGCTCATACCAATAATTAACACTAATTTTGCAAGATCATGCCATTTGGAAAGTTGGCCCCCCCTTACAATGACCAATCAAAATGTTCAATGACCTTCATCACCATTTTCACAAAGTACATATACGAATTCCGTTGATGAGTACTGGTATTCTTTTTAGATAACTTTCAACGAAAATCAAACCACTTATATGACTGATCTCTTTAGATCCAGATGGGCCGACTAATAGGCACCATAACAGTTTCAAGGTCACTGGGGAAAATGGTCAATTTGCTCCAAACGGTTGGAACATTTGTTCATTTGGTCACATAGATAATAAATTTTATATAGATTTTTTGACAGTTCAAATATAGAATTAGGAGCTTATAGTTGGTTACGCACATAGACCCAGGCACATTGCTTTTAATTAGCACAAATATCATATAAGTGATGGAAACCAGTATATTTGGGTTCCCTGTACCAGTAGACGAACATTTGCGAACAAACGTTTGGACCTGAACTATTTTCCTATAACGTTTAAAGTATATTCAGATTAGGAAACTATACATTTTTGATCCTCGAAAGGCGATGAACATACTTTTGGGCACATTTCGACCCTTTCAATATTTGACCCTGTATATAAACTTGCCCCATCCTTATTCTACTACGTTGATTTTGGTAAATTTGTATGTGTCTTAAAGTTTTCCAATCACAATTCTGGAGAAAAGAATTCGATTATGTTGCAATTAGTTTAAGTCATTAGGTTGTCCTCATTTATGCTGGCCTATCAATAACCTGAAAATATCGCAAGTGTGAATATTATAGTGGGTATAATTTAAAGCCATTTAAACCTCAAGTCACGATTACTGTGCGCCCATATCATAAACAAGGGGCGTGGTATGGCAGTATTATGCAGTAATTATAAGTAGTGTGGGGATTCGCACATGCAATTTTCTCAACATAACCATTGGAGTGACAATTAATATCACATTTTTATTGTCACACTTTGACACCAAACCTTAAACTACGCGTTATCATCAACACAAACTGGTCAATGGTATCGTTTGCCCTTTAATGACCCCGAATGACCCTCTACTTACCAAAGATTCAAATATTTTTGCGATTTTAGCACTCTCTAAAGTCTCTAGTTATTGAATCAAACTTGATAGATTATTGAAAGTATTATTTTAACATTACCTACGAAAATATGGATCAAAAAGGGGGCGATGGCCTGACGTCATTAGTATGGTCGAATTTTTGGGCATCCCTCCTGAAATTGCTTTACATAACCCAAGGAAGGTTGTGCCAAGATTTCATGCTTTTGTCCAGAAGTGCACGATTCTTGGAGATTTTGACTTATCTACATTCATATTGTTAAACAGAGCGTCAAAGTCGTGGAACGTCCTTGTTATGGTAATGCCGTTTCTTATTTGTAATAAGCGAACCTCTTCTGGAGTATTGGTCGGTTGACATCTCACAAGCGCTTTGGTTAATGGGTGAATTGCGGAATCGGAGTGATAGAGTGTGAACGGATCAGGAATGAGTGTCGGATAGATGCCGCGATCGTGTCATGACACTTGGTGTGCGGATCGTGTCAGATAAAGTGGTAATTCGATTCGCAAAGAGGATTCAAGAGGTTATTGAAAGTTCAAAAGCAAAAACCAGGTATAAACAGATACGTAACCGCCAAGTATAACAAGACTTCAAACATTTAAAACTACAGAGAAATAACGTAAACACGCTATTCGTTTAAGCAAAGAGGAAACACTTTTGGGCTCGAGGGGAACAACAAACAAGCAATCTGCAGAGCACGTTCAGGCTGCCAAAAGGGCACCTTTCCCCTCACTACGTAGTCTTTCTATTCATTTCACTGATTCGTGCAAATATGGGTCCAACGTTTATCAACCGTTTGCCCCAATCCTCTAGCACTCTTTAGCGCCGGAATGATACCCTCCCCACTAGTGATTGGACTCATTTGACGCCGTCGCGCGGGGCATGGCAGTCGAGAATGCTAACGAGGCTTCCTTTACCAGAGCCCCCGACGGGCTCTCTGTATTCAACAGCCAAAGATGTTCTTACAACACAAAGGACGGTCCCCGCCTCTGACGTTTTTGTCTTGTTAATCATCACAGCCCGTCATCAAAATACAAACCCAGGAAGTCCTAACAGATTCAAAACCAACCCGAAGACGAAATACAACCAACAAACAAGAACAAAATCGACGGACAAAACCTTGACCATCCCCTCTTTTGCCAGAACAGATGCACTTTTGCTGGTGATTGCGTATAAAAAAGTCTCGTCCTAGTTTTGGGTTTGTACTTGTTTATTCTTCTGTGTTTTGTAAACACGCAAGCAATAAATTTTGTTCTACGGCGAACAACCTCGTTCTGTCTAGTGATCCGCCCACTGTAGCCCAACCGATAATTGACTGTTCATGCCGGTTTTAAAGTACCTTATCACCATTTAGGCCCACATTAGGGGCTCTTACCATTCTCCAGACGAACGGTTAGGGGATGATATAACTTGATTTTGAGTGTTCCTAAAATAAAAATGAAAGAGGGTAGGGGAAGGGGGGATATGATTCGGTCACACCAAAAACCACCACAGATCTGTACACAACACCGTTTGTATATAATCTGCACTGCCATGCGTTATGAAGTGTTAATCGTTGCATGTCATGACGCCAAAAGATTCGGTCCTCTTATACAATACAAAGGAGTTGAGTCAGGAATGAAGTTTTGTGATTATATATGCACCAAATGCCTGGCCATTATTATAATCGTTTATTCTTTAATTCTGGGACACGGGCGTACGCAGCGAGAAGCTTGATACAGGCGTTCATACATTCAAATTACGCACGACTACGCCCTGCTGCGCCCTGCATTAAACGCGCCATATTGCCGTTGTCAAGGGCATTTGGAACATACGCTTCCTTGGGTAAGGTACGCAAATACTCCGTGTTTTGGTCGTTCGGGGCCAGAATTAATGAAGACGTTATAGTAAAAGGAAACTTCTACCCTGATGAAAAAAACGGTTGTATGTGGGCAACTCGCATCCTGATTAGATTAGAAGTACTTCGTATATACAATACCTAGGGTAAATGGACGAGGCTCCAAAGACAAAAAGGTTTCGCAAATATTCGGGGCTAATAAATGTTTCATATTTACTCGCTCGTTAAAAAACAAGGCACACGCTTTACCTGAGAAGTGATGTGATCATCCTAGAATGAATAAAATAAAATTCATAATTAGTAATTCCATGAGATACAAAATTTCAGGGGAAATCCTTCAATATTGTAATACGTCACACACAGTGTTTGTGACAACAGCTGCGCTACTAGCGCCATACTCAATATGTGAAACAAAGTTAGAGTTATTTGTTATTGCTAAGCCTGTTTGCAAACTCGACTGTCAAATGATTTTGTTTGTGATAAGGACATTAGCAACAGCTTGGGGAGTAATTTCTCGAGTGGTATTGTATTCGTATAACTGCTGCCTTACACATTTTTAGTAACACTATTCTGCAAACCTAAAATAGACTGCGTGTTGGTAACCAACACTGTAGACGGTTGGGTTTTTAACAACTTAAAAAAAAGTGTTAAAAGGGTGATACGGGATTTTATTGCTATACGGGTGGTGTTGATACAATAGGGTGGGTGATAATAAAAAGGGGGGTTCTGATAATAAAATGCCCAATTACGAGCTGTGGCAATAATGTTTGCCACGATGCATCCCAATTGAAAAATATTAGAGTTGTCATAAATCCAACAAGTAAGGTTCCCATACAATACCTGGCTTAATTTTTTTTTTTGGGTAAAGTGGATTTTAATTGAAACAAAAAAGGGAAATTATCTTACTTGTAGGTATCTACACCGTGGTAAAAAGAAATAAGGGTGGGGTGAAAGCTGGAGGATTTTTGTACCGAATTATAAACGGGGGGTATTCCTTTTCAATATAAGGGGGTTTATAAAAGGGTTTGGTTTAAAAACAATTAGGGGGTAATGAAAACACCACTGCAAACTATTATGTAGAGCGGGTCCATACACAAAAACGTCCATTCCGTTAACAAAGAATGCGTCTGATTTCCTCGGAATTTCGGGTTGCATTGCGAAAACTACAGGCCCTGGGTAGGCCAGGGACCTTTTCTACCTGTTAGCCGAGACCGTCGAATCAGTGCAGTTCACAGGTTGCAGTAGTTGCAGTAGCAGTATAACTGCCCCCAGGACTATTGCAGTAAAATTGCGTACTGCGTTAACATCAGCGAACCAGTCAACATTTGCGAAATAGACTTTTGGACCCAGGAGGCTGGATTGAAGTCCCAACAATAGAAGGTGGCACCCGGCTCTGGCAAATTATGGTCCCGCACATAGGGAATCATGGAGAGACAAAACAAGAAAGTAATGACCGGAGATATACATTCAAAAAGCCCTCACGTAATGTGTTCATTGTCGCTCACAAAGATTTAGTACGGATTTTTAGTATGATATGCAATTGTCTATGTGCAGATTCTTAAAGCATTTTGGAAACGTTGTATTGTCTGCAAGTACTGCACGCAGTGTTCTTTATAAGTAGCAACAGGGGTACTTAGAGGAGCAGACCACTAGGACAAGAACGTTGGACGGACAATGAACAAAAGTGAACCGGTGGGCAGGGGCATGGTTACTATGGGGGGACAAGGAGCAGTTACCAAACACAAAACACTCCTCTGATTTGGCCCCTTACCCAAAATTGTACCAACCCCTAACCTAATAGCTCCAAATTTATAGTAGAAGTTAACTTTTGAGTGTAAGTCGATTTGAAATAATACTAGTCAAGGATTCCCTGGATTTTAGGGACTGCACAGGGACATATGGCTGTGGATGCAGTGGTGGTAGTTCAAGTCGGATGGGCGCGCACCAACCTGGGTTTTTGAATGCACAAACCTGCTTGCAGGGCAATTTGTACATCTTATTGTAGTCATATACAAAATACTGAGTTTGGAAGCCTATAGACGTAATAACAAATTATGGTCACCACGAACAAAGTTGGACACCTGAATCCGAGGACCATACGTCACGGGGACTAATATAGATGGAAGAGGTACCTCCGTCAGAGGTAGAGTATTTCTATCTGTGAGGAAAATGTGAACCATGGATGCCTGGCAAAATTGGCCACATGCTTAAAATTGACATATTATTGGTCTAAGCAAAGGATGCTCCCAGTAGATACTCTGGGCCAATTTCTGGGGCATAACACCGATTTGCGGCTAGATAGCTGCTAGGAGTAGTAATTGCGATAGTGTCTACGTGATATCTGAAGTGCGTAAGAAGGTGCCGTTTTGGCGGGGAGGCAACCGCACGCACGCCCGCCGCGTAAATCAAGTAAACTGTCACAAGAAATTCCTAGCCACAGTATAGGATTAGCCAACTTGGGGCATAAAGCCCGCGGGCGACTACAAGTTGAATTAATAATTTGTTGGACAGAATCGAACACACACGAGCGTGGACTGCGTGAGCCAGGAGGAACATCGCACCTCATTTTGTGATGCGTAATTGGTTGGAGAATACGCGTAGCTTGTTTCGCTTACATGAGGTGTGCATATCTCCTCTCCAAGTAATTTTAATCCCACTGTAACCATGTAATTCATTCCCCAGGTCCTCCCCTGGGTCTGTCAGGGGGAGGGAGAAAGGACAGTATTGCAAAAAAAAATGTCAACATTTGGCCATATTTTTTTCTAGATGAACTAGAGTAGCCAAACTTGTCCTCCCCTGGGTCTGTCGTGAGTAGAGAAATGTCAAAAAAGGGGCATATTGCACAAAAAAGGTAAATTTTGGCCATATTTTTTTCTAGATGAGCTAGAGTAATCAAATTTGGCCCGGGTGTACTGTAGGAGGGCACAAGCCCCTACTGACCATGTAATTCACCCCAGGGTCCTCCAGTCAACATTTGGCCATCTTGGTGGGTGCTGACATTTGACCTTTTGAGGTAAAAGTTTCATATAGAAGTCCCAAGTATGCAAATGAGGTATTACAATTGATTCCGTCATGCGCTGTATGTTGTGCAGTAGGGCTTGACGGAATGGCAATATACCTCATTTGCTATATATGAAACATCTGTACTCCTTTTTAAGAGTTATTTTAGGTGAGTTGGGTAGTTCATCGGCGAGTTATATTTTAGAGTTATTTTTGGCGAGTTATGGAGTTCATGGACGAGTTATGTATTTAGGGTTTATGAGTTGTGGATGGAGTTCATAGGTGAGTTATATTTTAGAGTAAGTTATTTCTTGTGAGTTGTGGATGGAGTTCATCAATGAGTTGTTTTTTAGATTTACTTTTTGGTGAGTTATGGATGGAGTTCATTGATGAGTTATGTTTTAGAGTTGTTTTTGTGAGATATGGATGGCATTAATCAATGCGTTGTTTTTTAGAATTATTTGGTGTTTTATGGAGTTCATCGATGAGTTATGTTTTAGAGTTCTTTTTTGGCGAGTTACGGATGGAGTTCATTGATGACATGTTTTTAGAGTTATTTCTTGTGACTTATGGATGGAGTATCAACAGGTTGTTTTTAGACTTATTTTTTTGGTGAGTTATGGATGGAGTTCAGCGGAAGAGGTTTCAGTCAGAATTAAGGACGGGTGGAGTTGCTTCGGACAATACAAAAACATCCTATGTGAAAAGAAGCTGCCAATGAATCTGAAAAGGAGAGTATATGATCAATGTGTTCTACCCACAATGACACATGGAGCGGAAACATGGACAACAAAATATCTAGAACAGAAATTAAAAACAGCCCAACGAGCCATGGAAAGAAGAATGCTTCATCTAACATTACGGGACAAAGTCAGAAACCAGGAAATCAGAAAACTCAAGTAACAGACATTCTGGAGAGAGTCAAGAAAGCAAAATGGAGGTGGGTAGGACATGTAGCATGTAGGGAAGATACCAGGTGGACAAAAAGATTGACCGAATGGCAACCGAGAACTGGAAAAAGAAGAAGAGGAAGGCAGAAAAGAAGATGGCGAGATGACCTAACAAAATACTTAGGCACCACATGGGCTAGAGAAGCGCAAGACCGGAAAAGATGGGCTCATTATGAGGAGGGCTACATTCAACAGTGGATGGACACAGCCTAGGTGAGGTGAGGTGAGGATGGAGTTCATCGATGAGATGTTTTTAGAGTTATTTTGTGAGTTATGGATGGCGTTCATCGACGAGTTATGTTAGAGTAAATATTTTTTGGTGAGTTATGGTTAGTTCATGTTAAAGAGTTCAAGAGTTATGTTTTTAAGAGTTGTTTGTTCAGGTGTACAGTAGTTTAAATTGTCACTTCTTAGTGATAGCGACATTCGGCAGGGACAAATTTTACGCATCACATAAATCCGGCAGGATGCCAGTATCAAGATATTCTGAGAAATCCTAATATATAAGGTACCAGTTGCATGATAGCAAAGAAATTTTTTTGTGTGTTTGAACATGAAAGTATAGGCAGTTTAATTAGAGGTGTGAAGCCTGTATCTCTTATAAATTTATAACTTTTTTCTTTTCAGAACTTATTGTTGATCTCTATCAGTGGTGTTATCATATTTGTCAGCTGTTTTATTTACCTGCACTACTTTTGCATCAGAGAAGGTGAGTGTATGAGAAAAATTGTAAGCAATAGTCAACATTAAAGGTGGGTGGCCCAATTGGTCACCTTGCCCCCCCCCAACATAATTCAATCAAAATTCAGATTTTGAAATGAGAAGGAAGTGCATATTTTTATCATTACCCCAGTGAAAGTTTAATGCCAGAAAGTGTTTCCTTTTGGTAATATGAACAAAAACATCATTTTTGCATCTACTATCCAAATGGTTGGACTGATTTAACTCCAAATAGATGTTTGATATACAATTATACATCATTGAAATATAGGACCATGATTGGGTCACCCACATTTAAAGGTGCCCTACCTGATTACAACATTTTTTTCTCTGTTTTATAGGAAAGGTTATCACCAAATTTCATTTGAATCCGACATACCACTTTAATGTGAGCAGTAATTGTGTGTATTACAATAACCCATATATAAACTCACTATGAGTTACAATAAGCTCATCTACCAAGGACACAGTTCAATGGGTTGTACTTGTACATACATTGACAGGTACTGACCTTGTGTGATCTGGGTATCATATATCATACCCAAAAACCAGGGGTGTATTTTCTAAATACATTGGTGAATGAAAGCTACTGAACTGTGCCAAAGGAATTGATATTTACTAGCGCATAGTGACTATTTTACGGTTACAGTAAACAAACCATAATTTAGCTTGTAGCATCGTAATGGGAATGAAGTCAGTCAAAATATTTGCAGATGAGATGAGAAAAATACAAGGTTTCTAATGGTACCAAAATCTTAGGTTTGATAGTGTGAAAGGTGAGGTCGAGGCTGAGGACCTAGTGGTACCTCTTTAAATTCATTTAAGAATTCAAGGGGGTTGGGGATCCAGGGATGTATTCTCCATTTTGATAGAGGGAGGATAAAGTGTTATTTAACTCTAAGGACCTGGCAGGATAAGCAGAGAGAAGCACCCTTAGTTTTGACATTGCATTATCTGGTACCCATTTTCACAAATATAACTTTAAATGTGAAGTTTTCTGATCCAAACTTTGATAAACACGAAATGTTCATATTTTGAAGAAAATGGCACTTTTAGAGGAATTTTAAGTGTAGGCTTCAATGGGAAATCAAATTTTTATTATACAACCCCCCCCCAGAATGGAAAAAGACTTATTATGCTGATGTGTATTGATAATATCTATCTACCCTGTAAATGGCTTTCCCGTTCTTGGGGGAAAGGGCTCGTTTTAAACAATTTCTCCATCGAGGGTGCATAAAATAGAAAAGAAGAGCATAAACAATATATTCCAAAGCATAATAGTTTTGTGCTTACTCTACCAGAACAGAGTACACTGTATACCAGAACTCATTTGTATTGTTATTCATGGCAAAACTTTGCACAAGAATTAGTATTATAGTCCAACAGATTTTCCATGAGCTCTGAACCATAGCCATGTGACCACTTCTGTTATAGTAACTCCGATCATCAATGAAAGACCTGTCGCATAATATCATGAATATATTCATATCATGAATTTTTTTTTTTTTTTTTTTTTTTTTTTTTTTTTTTTTTTTTTTTTTTTTTTTTTTTTTTTTTTTTTTTTTTTTTTTTTTTTTTTTTTTTTTTTTTTTTTTTACAGTGTATCTAGCATGTTTTGCGACACAATTCAAAAGCATTCAGACCGGGATTCAGGCATTGTACTTTAGGCTTGTAGTAAGATATTGATCTGGCAAGTGAAAAGATGGATTAGCCGGGATTAGCCCATATACAATAGCAATGGTCTGTGAGCTAATGACAACATGCTTTTCAAGCATCCTTAAAGGAGAAACCGTACAACAAATATATAATTATACAATATTATTTCTAAAATAATTATTGACCACATATATCGAGTGGTTTCATCGAAAAACAGAATTATATTAACCATAGTAATGAATTAAAACCATCTAGTCTGACCATGCACTAATTAAAATTCGCGCGAGTGTATAACCTGTTATGCGATACTGCCGGCACATTTGCGTCACACATGCCAGAGCAAATACACACTAGGAAAGCGCCACGTGTGAAGGTGTATGACGCTAATGTGCTGTCCGTATCGCACAACGCATATGCATATCCCATATACACTAGCACGAATTTCAAATAGCGCATGGTCAGACAAATGTTTCAATTCATTTTTATGGTTAGTATAATTCCTATTTTTTGATGAAACCACTCGATATGTGTTCAATTAATTATTTTTATAGCGTATATTGTATAAGTTATTCTAAGTACAGGTTCTCCTTTAATGTCAGCATCCTTGTTCCAGAATTTGCCACAAATTGCCACCTCCCCCCCCCCCCTTCCGGAACTCTTCCTGTTTTTACTGTTTTTACAGAATGTAAACATCCAAATTGTTTTCAAAACTCGTGGAAGTGATTTCAGTAAGGGTCCTTTTCATTATGTCAATTTTTTTCATGCCATTATGTCCCTTAAACAGAATAAACCTATGCTTTATTCGATGAAGGGTTTCCGAATTGGTAAGTGTGTCAGAAAAGTGTGTCAGATGGGTCAGGTTAGGGAAACTCCCCTATGATGATGACTTATATGCCCCTCTCAAACTGCGGATTCTATTCAAAAGTTCATGTGAGATTGCAATTAGGATTAGTACTTATAATTAATCAGAAAAAAGTCTCACATTACATTTCAATGTTGATATCTTTTAGGCATAATTACATTACACCCTTTGCATCTACTTTGCATCATGTGCTTTATTCTGATTAACAGAGTAGTTGCAAAGGGTTAACGATTTGGGCATTTTTTAGTGCCTGCAGAACCTGCATATTTGTCTGCTGCACCAGTCTCCCGGCACCAGTGTTTTTGTTATAAGTACCAGCCTTTTAATCTTGTAGAAATTAATACTTTACAGAAACCTTGACAGTTGTCCGGTCCACTGGAGTCCAGTTGAGCACCATTTATGCAACAGGTCGCAGAAAAACATGCCTTGTTGACCTCCAACACATTGATGACATTGTAATAAATGAAGCAGTCACCATGGTAAGTTTGACAACGTTCCTCGGCTCGTTCAACATTGAGTATTTTTCTATTTAGCATCCAGAAGAGAAGATATCAGTAGCTTCCCACAATGCATTGCAGGTAGTCATGTGAATCATTAGAGATGAAACATTCTTTAAAGAAATGCAAGTTTGTGATTGGTACTGTCAATGTAGCCATGTTTCATCTCTAAAGATTTGCATCAGTACCTGTACAAACCTCCATTGGAAGCAATGCATTGTGGGAAGCTACTGATATCTTCTCTTAGCATCCAGCTTTCTACCAACTACTGGTGAGATATTTCCCAGGTGAATAGTGTATGTTAAAGGCCGACTCAGAGATTTCCTGAGGAGGGCGCCCTCAATTTCCAAAAAAATTGTGTTTTTTGCATGTACATAATGCTTGTCCATATACTAATCACTGTGTGAAATTGCTAAGCTTAAATCGAATTCCTTCATATAGAAAATCACAACTTTGTTATAAAATTCCGGATCCGGAATTTTTGTTATACACAGTATCCTATGGGACGTAGTACTACACATAAATGTTTACTGCATCAAAACGAAAAATCCGATTCATCTCAAATTCGGAATTGTGTATTTTAGGTTACTATCTTTAGTTCTAGTTGATTAGTTTTCATTATTACACAAAAAAATAATATTTCGAAATCTCTGAGTCCTACTGGCGCAGCCATTCGGGAAATGGCCGACTTCAGTGACCCAAGTGAAATTGGCCAGGTAAAGATCACTCACAGATCAATATCACAATGCATTGTTGATTGACCTCCTTCAAAATAGCGCCGTCCTGCGATGTGACCATGTATGCTTATGTCTTTCCCATAGGCGTAAATCCCGGAGGGATGGGGGTATATATCCCCCCAATATTTTGATGTGTTTTTCACCAAAATAACCTCATATTTTACCATAATAGTTTAAAAACGGTAAATTTCAGCGCGATTTGCGTGCATTTTATTCGAATTACAACTACATTTAACAATTTTAGCTTCAAAATGGCAACATTTTTAGCACGCTTCACACACACACATGTGCTAGTAATAGATCTTTTCAGCAAGCCCTGTTCCATTCTTAATTTATCATCAACCCCACCCCACCCCCATGTCAACAAGAAATTTACGCCACTAGTCTTTCCTTTTTGATTTTGATTTTTGATTCATTCCTGGGATATTTCACCCAGCACCTCATGTCAAATTATGCAAGTTCAAAGCCGAAGATGCTTAGTTGCTTCAGTCTCAAGCATTATGCTATAAACACAGCAAGCACAGCATAAAATGGTATTTGCGATCATATCAACCTAATCATAAGCTGCATCGCTACCTTAATGACCCGGCCATTTTCTGGTTTCTCTATTGCATGTGCACCGATGCAGAAATGGGGCTTTTTCTCTGACAAAAACTTTCCAAAAGAAGGATTTTTGTGGGAGAATTTCCAAGTAAAACGAAATATCACAGAAGGTTGTTTTCTATTAAACAATATTAATCCTTTTACCAGATCGATCCGTACAATATTGCTCATTAGAAAAACACCTATGTCCAGTCGTATTTTGTTTGTGTCTGTGTAAGGCTAAAAAAAACAGTAGTTCATCTGAAAATAGGCATGCCCATTTAACTTTTGGCACGCATTTGTTTTCCTATAACTTTTTCTCAAAAAATTGGGTTTAAATAAAACATGAATGATTTCATTCTAGAGAATGATTAGAATTGATCTATGTATCATGTATG
This sequence comes from Ophioderma brevispina, assembly GCA_023653785.1. NCBI lineage: Eukaryota > Metazoa > Echinodermata > Ophiuroidea > Amphilepidida > Ophiodermatidae > Ophioderma > Ophioderma brevispina. The sequence continues at coordinate 7,006 of JAMKCH010039385.1, read as the reverse complement.
AAGGAAAGGAATAGCAATATTTGCTGTTTATAAGCGAAGGTTGGTTCCCCTTTAGTTTTGCCTTTGTCATCTGCAAGCCAGACAATTTTTGTCTCCAGCACCAACCCCCTCCTCCCAATTGTTTTTGTAAACTGCATTGTGCATCAAATTTTGAACTCAAGAGCTCTGTGATGATAAGCCTTTTAAAGTGACAGGAGGAGAGTTTTTTAGGATACAAATTTCTCTCAAATTTCACTGGATCGGTTGTAGACCACCTACCGAGAACGTTCGAAGGTGTATTGGACAGAGAGGTGCAAAAGAAAATCCCAAACATTGTTTTGAACTTGCCTGCTTTCGTAATTATTCCCCATAGAAAACCATGCTTTGACTTTCTGTCGTGCACGACAGAAATTACTAAATCATCATCTTATTACATAAAGACGGCGTATTGGGCTTATTCACTTCAGGTGTGATCTAATACATTGCTAAGCATTCCAAATATGTACAAAACCGGGGTTCGAGAAAAATTGGGGACGCTTCTTTCTGGAAATCTCCTCATGTCTCTTTAATTTAGCCTTACAAAAACAGTAAAGTGTATGTGCATGGTTGTTGGAATCCGGGAGCATACTCCCTGGAATGGATATGGGTGTAACCCCCGGGACTTCAAACCAGGGATCATATGAGACAGCATACCTGGAAAAAAGGGGTATTTGGGTGAGAACAGACACATGTGAAATCAATTCAACAAACAAAATATTTTGTAACCAACTTTACTCCATATCTTTAGAACAGGCCCGTAACCAGTTTTTTTTTTGGGGGGGGGGCAATTTTGTCAAAAATGGACCGTCCAAATTTTCCCCTCTCCAAAGGGGGGGGGGCAAATTTGGCAAAAGTGGACCTTTTTTACCGAAAGTTTAACTTTTTTTGACAAAATAGCAAATGAACCCCTTATATTAGAGGTTTTCCCTTTAATTGACAGCTACCCTAGACAAGGAGTGTAACTAGGACTAACATTGGTATTGCTGAAACATATTGAAGCAGATCAACGTGCAACATTCTGGTGTAAACACAAAACAATTCTCGCAATTCACAATAAGGCGTGCCATCAAACAGTGGTTCTTGCCAGTTCCATCCCAGTCAGCAATGGATTAGCACGCGAGTGGTGAGATATTATGTTGAAACCAGCTAATTGACTCTGGCTCAACGAAGGAGTCTGTGTGATCATTAGAAAGAAAAAGGGTTAAAGGTGCATTTGGTGTTTTCAGCACCTTCTGTTTTATTCATAGATCACTAGATATCCTTGAGAAAAGCTTATTCTCAAAATTTGAGCTGATCCCGATCTTGCAGTTTCGTGTTATGAGCAATTGCTTGTTTCCCACGGTCCCATAGGCTACTGTGCTGTAATTTCTGTCCGTTTACGGACAGAAAATACAAAATTTCGAATTTCTTGCACATGCAACCGAATTTGCACGTTAGATTGGACACACATGGATTACTAAGGCTAACAGATCAGATGATATAAAAATCTCAACATTTTTTAGGTAAGTCGGGGGGACGAGGCTGTGGATCATGAAATGCCCCTTTAAGTTATTGTAAATAGCCATTGTTATAGTGTACATTCGAAATGCTAAACAGCATACATTGAAAATTCTTAAACAGCTGTGAAAATATAAGCAATTTCATTGGCTGATGCCCGGGTTCAATTTGACAATTGAACCCAGGTATTACGCGTTGTGTATGGTCGTTATTTGGAGGTTGAAGCGCTCACGTCATACCGCGCCTGCCAGCTTTGCGTATGTTCGTTGCAACGGGTTGTTCGATTGTTGTCACTGGGTGGTGGCAGTCCTTTCTTGTCGTATTAAGCCATAAAGTATCGCGAAATTGGGTTAAAGATGACCTTAAATTATAAAGCTGTTTAAGAATGAGAATAAAGGTATCTGGCCTCGTTCTTAAAATAATGGTATCGCCTTGGTTTCAATTCGTCTTAAAGAGAGTACCGTTTCCCAAAGTCATACCTTTATTCTCTAAATCGATCAAACAGTGACTTGTTCCTGTGTAATATTTGTATTACACAGGCCCTAGATTTCGACTTTTTCCCATGATGCATCGGAAAACTTTGTCTCTCCGAGGCAACTGAACCATTGGCAGCACACCGTATTGTGAATAGCGAGAATTCAATAAGATATATCTCCATTGATTCAATGACGACTCTTGGCCTGGATATGAAATTTTGTTGTGAGCTAGCACACCCTAATACTGGTGGAACATTTAACATTTTGTTTTTTTACCACTTTAGTTTAGATTTATTTGGCATCACAACATATTAAATACAATTCCTATAGTAATAGAATAATAAAGACAAGAATATAATCAGAGGCACAACACCATACAGACATAAAAAGTTGAGATACCTGGATATCCCATTAAGCCTGGCTACATGTGCAAGCTTATATCCAATGGGGTCGGGAAGACTATTGTGGGTGAAGATAAAACATGAAGGCTGGTATTCTGAAAGGGAGACTAACTCTAGTCCCATGTTTAAAGCAGGGTTAGTCCTACATGAGTGGACCTTTTTTTCTTTCAACATACTATAAAATTAAAAATAATTGGTGAGAAAATTCCTCACCCATTATGACACACTTTCAGAGTATGTTGAAAGTAAACCAGAGCATCAACGATGCAGAAGCCTATCAAGTGATGGTATTCAAAGAGGACAATATTTTTGCGACGCCCTTATTTTACTTTCAACGGAAAATACTATGATAAACAAATTGACTTGGTACAAAAAATGTCGGTAATTAAGAACAAGGTGGTTCTCAAACCACAAGTCTTGCCTCTCTTTGTGATCGCAAAATGTGCAACACTTGTATGATGGTGTTAAAACGTCATATAGGGGTCAATGGGTGTCATTCTGTGAACACACCCCATGAGTCAGTGGCTATTCTGACCAAGCTAGGCTTCAATTGGCTCAAATTGTTTAGGCAGAAGAGAAACAAATTATATAACTTTACCCTAACTGACAAAATGCCCCTTTAATCAGCACACATGAGCTTTGACCCAATCTGTTAACACCCCCATATGGGTCATGTGTCAGCAGTTGAGTGATTCTTCCAACTGAATTTGGTTTCAATATGCATGTGACCTTTGAATCCAATCTGTTAAACCCCCATATGGGTTTTGGGCTAGTGGATCTTCTGACCAAAATTGGTGATTATAGCAATTTATCTGTGACTGAAAAACAAATTCATAGATTTTCGAAGATTGCCCCTTAATTGGCCCAATCTGTGAACACCCTAATATGACCCAAGCTTGGCCCACAGTTCTTCTGACCTAAATTTGGTTGAAATTGGCTAAGAATTTTGGGCAGGAGAGGAACAAATTACAACACTTTTACCGAAATGACCAACAGACCATAAAGGCAACATGTGATCTGTTTTTTAACACTATAAATAAATATACTGTCTGAAACACTTAACCTAAGCATTCAATATTGCTATACATATAAAAGGGGGGGTTTATTCTGTTAACAAAACTAAAGTGTGAGCACAAGATCACTTTTCAGAAGTCCTCAATTAGTTTACCAGATAGAAACATATACATATAATACATATAATAAAGTTAATATACAATGGAGGCCGTAATAATGAGCTAAGTTATTACGGCATTCCTTTAGTTTGGACATTACTTAGTATATGTAGCCAGTGCAGCTTTTTCTCTCCACATACAACATACGTACAACTACATACTACATACTAGTTTATGATGCCTGCATGCATCAACTCACGCACACACACACACCCCTACACGCATTCCAACAGCCAGAGAACAGGCACAACATACACATACCCACATACACACCGAGGAAAGGTTGTGGATCCAAGATTCCAGACATTTTATTTAAATATTGAAAGAAAATATTTTTGGATTTTTATAGGGGTAGAAGATATACTATTTGACTGACCAGAATAAATGAGCAGAAATTCTATTGATGGGTGCATGCACTGGGCATATTATGGAAAATACACAAGATTACATTCATTGAAGAAATATAACATTTTTAAATGTACAAATGTTAAATTATATTTATACTATATCCATTGTAAACCTACTGGTACAAGCAATATTACTAAATGCATATCGGTCTGACCAGAGGTACGGAGCTTGGGATATGTCCTTGCTAACCGTCCATGACCCTAGCTAGCAAACATGTACTTGGCACGCACACGGACCAACCCAGGTAAAATATTAGCCTGCAAATGCATCTACTTCAAGGCTAAGCAGTATACAACATACAGATAGGACAGTGATCAGGTCTGAAAATGCCTACTAATTGTCACCTTGGAAATCAGGCAAAAATACAAAAAATACCCCCAAAAACCCATTTGAACTCAAATTTCAAAAATTGTTATCATAGACAGCACCAAGCAAGTTTTCAAAACTTGCATAACTGTGATTTTCATGGAGATTGAACAGATAACAAGACTAGTTTATATGTTGTGGCTGCCCCCTTGACAGAAAATCTTCTACTCGAGGCATAAGCCTATCTATTGATGGGCTGAAAGGGTCCACTTTTGTAGGACTAACCCTGGTTTAAACCTGGGACTAAAGTTAGTCTCTCCCCTTTGAACGTCACAAAAATATGCTTCCTGGTACCAAAAACGCAAGACATGTCGAAACCTACAGTTCCAACCAACTTGATCTCCCGAGATAGAACTAGCAGGTATAGGAAATCTACAATTCCTGCTCTGGTTGACAGGCTAAATGCTGATATTTTTAGTGTTTGATCTTGTTGCAATTTTGTATTTGTATATTTCATGTATTTGAGTGCAATTGTTAACCAGATGTCTCAGCACTTGCTGTATTTCTGGGTTTTATACCGTATAAATAAATAAAAAATAAATAAATTCAGAATACCAGCCTAAAGGGACGAGAACAATAATGAACATTAACAATTACACTTTGCTCTTTACACAGCACAAGATTGTTTACTACTTGGCCATATTGCTGAATGATCACCAGAAATCCAGACAACCTACAAGTGTGCTTCCAGTGTTTCTAGTAAGTAGTTAAAAAGACACGTGGGCCGATGTTGGTGATTTTCACATGCACTACTGTCTCAATTCCCGTATTTTGCATGATTTGGGCAGGTTCGCAATTTAAAACTACATAACAATGCTTTTCACACTGAGCAGATGATCAATTAGAGACTTCAAATCAGCCACCAGATTCATTATACATCACCAATTCTGACACATATGACTCCTCAAGTAGCATTATGCAGGCACCTGCTATGTACTTGTGTAAAAGACTGTTTGCCATGTTGAGGGAGCACAGTACAAAATATAGTTCCTATAAAACCTAGAATTTGAGCGTAATTGGTGTTGTTTTGGTGGCAAATATTTTTCATAGAGAGATGCTTTTGGTATCATTCAAGTGCGTATTCTTTCATATTTAACTTAAAATTATAAAATGGACGAGAAACCATTTTGGCGGTGTGATACGGCAACATATGTGAATCGCCGTGAAATCATAGTTCTGTGGGGCTCAGGCGTTAGAAAAAACAGGGTGTAATTTTCAAATTTAATTTGCTAAAAACTGACATTGTCAATCTAGGTTCAAAAGAAGATATTTTAAAGACCATGAATTCAAAATTCTCTCCTGTAAATTTCATTGCTCTAGGAGAGGCAGGGGCAAAGATATGACCAATACAATAGAGCCCACAAAGCATGTGTTTAAATAGGCAGACCATTTTGTACTCTGCCCCCTTGAATCTCCCCGTTCAACTTGGTAAATTTCGGCTTATTTAATCGACGAAACAAAAAGAAACAGGCTCAGTGCACCCATTGGATTACGCGCTTTATTCCGTTATCATACATTTTATACTCTGATGGAATAAAGTGTGTAATCCAATGGGTGCACTGAGCTTGTTTTGTTTCGTCGAATATAATAAGGTGTTATTGCACAAGCGCATAGTAAATGGCTGCATTAGAGTCCCTCAACGCCACATGCAATACACTGACAATCAAATTCTGAGCAAAAATCAATTGAGACCTTCAATGGTACCTTGGAATGACATTCTTTTGCTATCTGGCCAGCTGAATGGGGATTTCAAATGTTATGTGGGACAGGTAGGAAATCGATTAGTTCTACTCAATAGATATTGGTAAAAGCTTTACATCCGAAGAAAGTACTCGTTATTTGTGTTGAGGTTAATCTGTGAAGCAGTTATTTCTTTATAGGCATATAATCATTGCAGATGTAAATAAACTTGAGCGTTTTGCCCAGAATTGCACGCTACGCAAAATATACACCCTGCATCTCTTGCATTGTCTTGCGCCTATATTCTATATATATGTATCAGTTCACACTGTTATGAGAATTGACTTTTTGGTGGTAATCAAAATATAGACATTAATGAATCTCTCCACAAATGCAAATTGATCTAAAATGTTTATTGATTATTTATTTGCTCAATGTGTAAAGCTAATTTTGTTTTCCAAATTTGTATCTCTCTACATAGCATTCCAAGCCAAGGCTGGATACATTGACTGAAATCTACCAAATCATTCATGATGTACTATGGGATGACACTGCTCACAAAGAGATCAAGATTCCAGCGACACGTGGCATGAGTGTGACGTCCAGGATCCTCAACCCACTTGAGCATTGAGCGTACAATCCCCCGGTGGGATGGTGGGGAATTCCCCCCAATATTTTGATGAGGGTGATGGTGCAAATACGATCATCCCCCCCCCCAATTTTGGATTTTTTGGGGAAAATTATGTTTTTCAACCAAAAATAACCCATATTTTACCATAATAGTTTAAAAATGGCAAATTTCAGTGCGCTTCTGCGCGCATTTTGTTTCTAATTACAATCACATTCAACGATATTAGCTTCTAAATGGCCAAATTTTTTCGCGCGCTTCGCGCGCACATGTGCTAGTGGTGGATCTTTTCAGCAAACACCGTTTCATTCATAAATTTTCATCAACCCCATCCCCCCCAATTTCAAAAAGAAATTTACG
>JAMKCH010039384.1:0-13905 GCA_023653785.1 Ophioderma brevispina | reverse complement strand
CTATGAGATCACAAATCTATACAGTACATGGGCTTTTGCCAGTGGAATCAAGAGTCATGACATAAGGCAGACTATATTAGCACCATGAATGTTTGAGAGGATATTATAAAGATCTGGTGAGAGAAGATGAGTCAGAGTATCATAACATCCTACTCCAATTAAGTTATTAGCAGAGTTTCTTAACATCTTGCTACAAGTTATTAGCAGGTTTCAAGTTGACAGTGACAGCAATCACAGTCAGTCAAGTCTTCCATATAAGTGGACATGTCATAGCTAGTTCGCAGCGCCCAGTTTTGTTCGATTGTGTAGCCGTCTTCGGTTTCCGCATTTCGTGGCATCTGAGTTATCCAAGGATTAACACACTACAGCACGTTTGGACTTATTATTTAGTCGACCTCCGAGCATCGGGAGTCATTAGAAGCTGGTTTTCTTCAGTAAGGACAAGTCTCCGTGGACACGTACCACTACGGAAATTGAAGTTTTGCGCTGGAATATTCCCCAGGACTCTTGCAAGTTCGGCATCTTAATAGTATCTAATGCAGCACGAGTCGCGGCACACCCCAGGTAGTAAGTTTAGTAGTTCATTAATTAACAAACTTTATTATAGATTAAATCTTTGATTATTGATGATACCTAATTGATGTTGATTGAGAGTGAGTATTTGACACACACTTAAAATAAATCCGTTGTGTTTAATATGTAATCAGTTTACAGTGTATTTTGTATAGGAGTTGGAATCTGAGTTAGGGAGGTGGTTTTGCCTTGGTCAAGGTGACCGAAACAAAACAGCAAATACATGCCGATAAAAAATAAACATGAAGTATTTGGATTATGTTGTTAGACCCAAAATAACATGTATTTCTGATACTTTAAAGTTGCAACATGAAGTCAATCAATATGACAGCCTAAAAAGGGAATATCTTCAAACATACTTGACACAAAGGCAATTTTACTTCAAGTATATATTATTGTGTCACTGAAACAATTAGATGTACCTATGATCATAACCTAGTGATACCTGGTAATCCGGATAAATAAAAATGGGTCAAATGATAAATTTTTTGGAAGTGCAATATATGTGAACAAAATTTTAAAACAATTGAAATATATGTTGTACATTGGTTAGGATCAAAGGTAAATTTCTAATGTCATTGACACATTGATTGTGATTTGAAGGCTTGTAATACTTAAAATTTGTGCAAGTATTTTTTGAAGATGTTCGCGTTTTGGATGCATGATTATTGAAGTCATGTTACAATTTTAAAAGTATAAGATAATCCATTTAATTGTGTCTAGCAACATAACCTAAGTACTCCTCGTCTATTTATTGCAGGTATTTGCTCACACATATGGGATATTTTATACATTTTTGGAGTGGCTTCAATTTTGAATTTGAGTATGACTTAGTTACAAGTGCAATATACTTGTTTCATTGGATCCTAGAGTATATCTAGTAAACTCCGTAGTTGATAATTATAGGATTGAATAGATATTATCAGTTATGGCGCACGCCATCTTGGATTCTCAAAAATGCTTCAAGGATGCCCAGGTGGCACCCGGGCACGATTTATTCTACACACCCTAATCTATCATTTTCAGCAAAAAAATTGTTTGTCCTACTACAAATTTACGGTCACATGAAGTTCTACCTACTATCAGCCACTTCAGCATAAGAAATTCAGAAAAACAGTGCCCAAGAATAAAACTAAAAAGGGGGAAAAGGGAAAATGTAGAAGCCCAAAGAAGGGACAAGGGGGTTGAAAATTAGTTTTCATTGTTCTCTGCGGTTTCTAACAAGGTAAGTTTTAATCTTACACAAAGCGACACAAATATGCTCTGAAAAAAATATCTCCCGCTGGATTGGAACCGGCAACCCTCTGCTGACTATTGGTTTGTTAAACTCATTTAGTAAGGTTTCTGAAGAATTGAATTTTCGTGGAATTTAGCAAGAAGCTCAAATTCGCCAACTAAATTGTCGCGAATTAATCTGTGTGAAACTGCTTATTTAGTACTTTGGCCTAATTAAAGGAATTTGACAGCAGTATCATGGTGGGAAAAGTTGGGAATTCGAGGAGCTCTCCTGGGAAATGGAGGATTGTAGAGGGAAATTTGAATTTTCAGATTAGATAAGGAATACTTTAAAAAGAAGTGTTTTTTTTTTGTTATAAAAGTGAATATGGTGGAAATTCACAAGAGTATTGGTGTAAACAGTAAATTGTTGTGAAAAAATGGAATGTTGTTGGTGAAAAACTGGTGTATGTGTGATGTTCCAATTTTATGCATATTTTGCAATTTGGCATGGAATAACTTTTTGAAAAATGGGACGAGGTGATGAAAGTAACAAACATTTGAAAATAGGTCGTATGTTCCACAAATACTTTCTTCAGAACATTGGGTAGTGCGGTGGTTTGATTCCAATATAGTTTTTAGGCCTAAGAGTTCAGATTGGAGGGGTATTTGCTAGAACAAAATATGATAACCAAATGTTCTAAATTTGTTCAGAAATGTCAATTTTATGCATAATTTTGCAATTTGACATGAAAAAGCTTTTTGAAAAATGGGAAGAGGTGAAAAGTAGCAACTTTGAAAAAATAGGTCATTATGTATGTGTACCAAATACTTCTCAGAAATTGTGTAGTGTGGGTTATGTCAATATAGTTTTTAGGCCTAAGAGTTCAGATTTTGTGCAAATCACATTGAGAGCACTGCAACTGACCTTCTCACCCAGAGGTCAAGTTTGTCAAGGAATTTGCCTGTGTTGTTACTGAGGGATTTGAGGGATTCTAATGTATTGATTAGCTGAGTGATGGAGACAGCTGCACGCTTGCATGCCCACTGTATTTAATTTACTGTAACAGTATGGGCTCCAGCCCTGTTGTCAGTTCTGTTCTTTATCTGGTGTTCTGTTTTCCATTCTGAAACAAGTGTACATTTTTCTTGATTGAGACATCTGGTGAATTTGTTTTTGTCAAATAACAGTTAGGACCTTTAAGATTTCAGGTTTATGTGGGTGCAGATGCATAAGAGACATAATGCCTAACTTTCTATGTAAGAAGCAAGATGGGGAAAGTTAGGCATTATGTTTCTTATGCAGCTGCACTGCATAAAGGTCAAAATTGTATGCATGCTAAGGAAAAAAGGGGCATCTCGGGAACCATAACCTTGTAGCCTTAACTTGCCCCCCCCCCCACATATAGTATTAAAAAAATGACATGGCCTACTAAAAATGATACATTTATGGCAGTTTTTTTCATTTAGAGTTTATTATTTAATGAATCTAATAAACCTACTGTATAAGTGGAAATATCCACGTACAGATATTTTCGCAATTTTAATAGTTTTGCCAAATGTGCGAGAATTTAATTTCATGGTATTGACATCGATGCAATACAAATCTATTGCAAAAAGTTATTTTCGCAAGTTTTTATTTTTGCATTTTTATGTTCACTCGTGAAATTCGGGAAAATAAAAACATTGTGGAAATTTCCACTTATACAGTATTCTATGAGTAGTTTGGCATACCTGAAATTACCTGACCTGTATTGCATCTTTTAAGTTCACCCTGTCTGGGGTTGACCAGTCATGTGGGGAATGAGTTTTCAGTGTGTCCAGTCTTGGATTTAGATAAAGCATACAGTCAGTTTGATTGAACGATACCTTGATAAGAATTAAAATTAATGTCAACATTATGTCGATGTTGTGGTAAAACTGTATCAACATGTCCGCCATATTTTACATGTCAGCCATAAAAATAACATGCCCATGACAGCCCTACATGATATCCATTTCATATTTATACTAGAAAGCCCCAGAAACTCACAGCAAATAGAATAAAAAACATCAGAATATACAATTTTCATACTAGTACTAGTTAGTGAATAAAATTACAAGTCACATTTTGCAATTCTGACCATCATGTATAATTGGGCCATTCAGTGCAATTCATTCTGTCAGCATGGCTATTTTCAAATGATCAGTGTACTAGTCTTTGTCAAAGACTCAAATTGCTAGACATGTATTGTGCAGTGGAGAGGGTTTGGCACATCGGTATTGTATACTGAGTTAGATGCATACTCAGCAGAAACTAAAAACTAATTTTACCTGACGTATTGTACTCCCACACAGCCCGTACAGGGTCATCTTCATCAGTTCTCAGTTTCCAGGCTGTGACACAGACTAGTTTATATTTTATTCTGGTATGAAATTTGCTCCTTTGAGAAGATGAAGATGATGGATGCTTGATTGCATTGAAATTGTCTAGAAGATGAACTGATGATATCATAAGAGGGACTGTTGTACTGTACAGTTTTAAAGATGGATGTAAGAAGGCAAGTTGTCCTTGGCCTCTTGTGGTATTACTTGAGGTCATTGCTCAGTAAGATGATAATTAGTTAATCAGTTATCACAGGGCTCTAACTATATACCTTTATTTTGTCATGAGTAGAGAGTGATGTCACTTTTTGTGTCATCTGCAAGAGGGCACATTGGGATCCCTTTGGTAGTATGTGTCTGTGTGTCTGTCTGTCCGTGTATCTGTCTTTGGTACAATTGTTAACCCTAAACATAATTGCCTACTGATTCCACATATGTACACACATTTTCATGGCATTTGCATGTAATGGTCCTTGGGTGGTGCCCCACAATGATCATGTGAGATTTTGACCATCACTTATGCTCGTGTAGCATAAGTTGAGACAACCGTTCCAGAGTGGAGCTATTCATTATATCAAGTGCTGATCACAATTTAGCAGTATCGATTTATTCTGTCAATATTACTAAGAATTAGAATTGCAAATCTGGCACAACAATATTTGCTGGTCTTGTGGTTAGGTAGCTGAACTCTTGATAAAGTTGTCTGGTTTGAATCTCACTTGTACTTCTTTTAAAATATATAAAATTTTCATTATTTTTTCAGGTTTTTCAGATCAGAAAAAACAATAGCTGCCCTTTGAGGTTGGTTGTGCAGATCTGAAATTCATGCTCTTCTTGATAATGCAGCAATTACATGCACATGAACAAAGTTGACACAATCGAAATATGTATCAACTAGTATCAAAATTGTGTGAATGTAAAAAAAAAATCTGACCCCCTTGTAGAATCAAGAACATTTTAGCATTTATATTTCCATTGGTCTGATCATTAAAAAAAATAAACATTACTCATGCCAGCTAGGTTCGTTGTAATAAACCCTCTCTAGTATTTTCACTTGTCCTGACGTCAAAGGCTGTCAGGTTTGTTTTTATCTTAAAATCTTTCTCGATATTTTCACTCATTCACCGTCACGTCAAATTTTGTTATCTTACAAATTGTTACCAATATTTTTACCCGTCCTGTCATCTAAAGCTGCTCATGTCCAGTTGTTGTCTTTTAAATCGTTCCCCAGACTTGAATTATATCATTTTTTGTTGCTTCAGAAACGTAAGATAAAGAGAAGGTGGGTGTTGGAGCATTATACACTTGTCATAAGCCTCGGTATTTCTGAAGCCTCTAGTGACCCCAGATCCTGTCAATTACGTCCTCTGCCCAACCGTATTAGAGATGTTCGGTTGCTGTGACGACATTTGGAGAGATTTTGACTTCTGTTTTTGCCTGGAGGTTGAAAAAATAACGCTACCAACTTTGTGTAACAATTTGATTGTATTTGAGATTGAGTGTTTATCAATGTAAGAAAGCAAGAGGTGTATGGAATTAGTGAGTGAGTTTGGGGTCATCAATATTCACTTTGAATTTTTGAAATGGGGGGGGGTGAGGGGTGGGGTCCCCTTGGATTCACCATTGAAATAAATCAGCTTGAGGTTAAACACTGCAGAATTACAACAAAAACAAAAACATCTGTTTTTGACATTCAATGAGACGAGTTATAGGCTATGTGTTGGGTCTCATCAAAATGGTTTCTACAAGAAATGTCAAAGTATGATATATATATTTTGTTAGAAGTCCAGATAGGCAAGATTTGGATAAGAGTGCTTTCTTTATGTGCAAGGCCACAATACTGGGCAATGTCGAGGGTGCTTTGATTTAATGTATTCCAGTTATTATGTTACATTATGTATCCTAATAATTTTTGTTCTAAATAATGTATATGTGCAGAGAGATAATAAAAGAAAAAAAAATCCTTTCATTTTATTGCAATTTTTGACCAAAAATCGCCCTAAAAAACAGACATTAGAAAGTACTTACTTTCAATGGCTTGAAATCTAAACGCAAATTGCACTATTATTTTCTGCTACAAGGCATGTTCACAATCACTCGAAGTAACGTGCAAGCCCATTTTTTTCAGTCCAGAAACTGTCTCTTCTTTCCTATGCACCAATGAAAATGTTGTTACGTTGGTTTTATTCGGTGTCTTACACACCATGAAATGTACAGGTATCGAGAAAACACTTGGTGGATGTTATACTAGCGAAATTTCCCACTCATTTAATTCCCATCTAATTGTATCTTTTAACAATAAATCAAAAGAAAAATAAGTTTGTATTACCAGCAAATATCAAACATATTATTGACCATAATTTTGGTGTCAACTTGAAACTAACGTAACATTCCTCCCAATTGCCAACACAATGCGGAAGTAGCAAAACAGCTGCACATCAGCAAACTCTCACTCGAGTTATCTTGTCTTCATGTTTTTTATAAAGCAGAAGGTTTATACTTGTCATTTCAAACAAGATTAAGTGTCACATTCATGTTATAATTTTTGTCCCTATGTCCTGTTTTTCTTGCCCAGTATTGTGGCCTTGCACTTATATTTTGAAAAAAGAAATGATTATTACGAGATCCAAACAAAAAATTGTAAATTCTTAAAAATTAAAAATACTACACTTTGTTTTAGTTTTCAGTGGAATATCCTACTTTCCTCAGATTTCTTTGTTGTTTTGCAATAAATGGCTCCAACTGTGGCCAGATTGTGTATTGATAGTTATAAAACAGCCAGTCAATTGTGTCACATTAAATATGGTTTTCTCATTTCACAGGGCAGAAAATTACAGTGAATTTTTCATGGCCCAGTGCCTTCATCAAATGTCAATGACACAGCACACTGTCTCTTGCTGTGTGTGTTCTGTGTGCTTGCTTGGACATCTAGGGCATCTCCACATAGTAAATAAGTCCTCTATGTATGCAGTTATAGCATGTTCACTTAGAACTTGAAAACAATTGTAGACTTATTGGAGCCTGTATATTGCATGTTACTGTACTGACTCGAGTATAGTCCCACCCTTGAGTATAAGCCCACTCCTAAGTTTTTGGGAAATTTTTATTAACAGTATCTGATTATAATCTCACTGGAAATTTTGGCTGCTCAGATAGCTCTGTATTTAATTTTTTTCCAATAGGGTAAAATTATACAGCAATAGGGCAAATTACTTTTCAGTAGGGCAAAATATTTTTATTAGGAATGTTTCAACTTGATTTATATTTGTTAATGGATATAAACTTACAATCACTTAAAGCAGGGATTCTCAATTAGATTAGCTGAGGGGCCAGAGAATGCCGAACACATTTGAAAGTTCCCTACTTGAGGGCCAAATACACCTGAAATTCTTATGTTTCCCTTTATATTCTAGAGCAAGTTGAGGGCCAAAATCAATGGTTGGTAGGCCGGATTTGGCCCACAGGCTGCCTTTTGAGAACCTCTGACTTAAAGGTCCATGGACATGCTTTAACTAATAGCCTCGTCCCCAGAAGCCCCAGATTTTACCGGAAGTGGTCAACATTTTGGTATCAGAAGAAAGCTGCTATTTTTCTCATTTACCCTGTGAAATCTTAGAGCCAAAGGATGTTTGGTTTGGAAATTATGAGCGATAATGTGCCCCATTTTGGTCGACCAATATTAATTTTACTTTTTTTTTTTTTTTTTTTTGAAAAACCGTAGATTTGATAAAAATTGGGCATAATATCATGTGTTTCAGACAAGCTTTCAAAGGAAATTCCAAAACGAAAGTGATTATCGCGCTGGCAGCGTGACCCCTGAAGTGACGTCAGAGTACCAAATACGCGTCCTGGTCGTCACGCGTGGAACCCCATAACAATAACACGCTCGCGCGTGGCCCAGTTTTCTTGCATGTAGGCCTATACGTACACAGTTGACTTCTCGCGGTATGGGTGGTATGTGTTGTATGGCATAATTTTTCTTGATTTGGTGCCTTAAAATTACGATAATAATACGCTGTATTGTTGACGGCTGTTTTTTCGTCGTCAAGCAATGTGTCATGAAGTAACGCATGGTGTCGATGTCCTATTGGTCCTGCTGTTATGCACGGCACTGTGCACGTGTGACGATGTGTGCGGTTAGCCCACGTGTTTTTTTTTTTTTTTTTTTTCTTGAAATTTAACACTTTTCCGATGTTTACTTTTAATAATCTGTGTTGCGATGTGATCAGGATACTGTTGAGGTACGAAAATGTAAGAAATTAAGAAAAGTCTACTCAGCCGTGTCCATGGCCCTTTAAAGGTCCATGGCCCGATCACTAATAGCCTCGTCCCCAGAAGCCCCAGATTTTACCGGAAGTGGTCAACATTTTGGTATCAGAAGAAAGCTGCTATGTTTCTCATTTACCCTGTGAAATCGTCGACCAAAGTATGTTTGGTTTGGAATTATACGTAATTGTGCCCCATTTTGGTCGACCATATTAATTTTACACATTATTCTATTTGCTTACCAAATCACTTTTCATTCACTCTCGCAGTTAAACGGATCAATATCGGCGGTTAAACTTTACAATGGGGTTTTGGAGTGAATGCCCATCTATCAAATGACACTTCATTCTTAAATCGGGCCATCCCCCTTTAAGGCATGAGATATAAGCCATTGTGGTTTTTTTTTGCATTTGAGACAGCATCCTCCATTGTTCTTTTATCTTCCTCGGTCAGTATGTAACCAACAGTCGCAGCATTAAAAATCTCGAGGCATTGATTAAAAGCCTGGCATATACCTCGCGCAATACAAGGGTAGTGCGCAAATATACGTACGCAAAGCAGCTGTCTGAATGTCGTTGACATTACTGACTCGCTGAGATAAATGGAGTATAGTAAAGTCCCACTCCTGAATTCCCACCATATTTTAGTTACAAACAAAAAAAACAGTGGGACTAGACTTGAGTAGGTACAGTATTTGTCCATTAGTGTCTAAAACAAATGGGCATTATGTGTGTGTGCTTTCATCGTCTATTATGCTTTCATTGATATCTGCTGCACTTTAATGTAGTATTTTGCAGATGGGAGATCCCTGTGTACACCGATCACATAGATTATAGAATATCAAGCATGTGTGGCGAGATTTGGTTGTTTTCCCTAGCTCACATTTGTTGGTGATTTTAATTTGATGGGGACCATATTGTGATTGTTTTAAAGATGATCAATTTTCAGCTCGCCTTGAAAAATTGACTAAGGGATAAGATGGGAAGTATAATCGACAGGGGAACAAATAGATATTGATAGCAAAAACATCACCCTTTTATTTTAACGTGGTAAAGCAATGCGTAAAATAAAACCAAAAATGGGAACAATTTTTAAAATGTCAAAGTTAAACAACAACCAAAGATTTATTTGGTACAAAATTTTAAAATTTCAAAACAGAAACGCACCGCAATGACTGATTTCAAAGTACCATGAATGTTCATTATGGAGTACAGTGGGGATATTCTAAGAAATTTCATCCTACCTACCCTACCACCATCCACTACCCCAAATAATGAATCTATTACAACGTTGGTTCAAATGGTCTTAGATGTGCAATATGGGGTGTTAGAGTACGAGTTCAAAATTTCATTTGGGGGTTCCTTTGAGGTCATTGTTAAAATGCTGCTTTTTCCTCAGAAGTGATGATATTTAATCAAGTTGCTCAGAATTGATCATGATGGAGTGCATTGTCCATATGGGATATTCTTTGGAAGGAGGATCAAAGGTTCCATTTAACTACTACTATTTGTGAGAATGAAAAAGTAATTCAAAAGTCAGCCAATCAGAGTTCAAGTCACTTGGGAAATAAAAGTAAGAGTTTCTTTCTGCTGCACAATTAGCACTCATTTTTGTTTTAAATAACCCCCCAAACCCCCCCCCCCCACCCCCCCCCCCAAACACACACACAACATGAATAAAAAATCCTTTCCCTCCCCCCCCCATCTTTTGCTCTTTTGCCTAATTTGAAATTCCCATTGTGCACAACATGCTATTTTAAACCTTTACTTGTAAAATACATCACTTGTTGTAGACTTGCAAATAATTTGTGGTATGGCATATAAAAACATTTTCCATAGTGGTAATCTCTCTGATGTGTTCTGTGTTAGCAAGTCTGCACGATAAATTTGGGCCAATAAATTTATAGAGGCTTACAATTCCACCTTTAAATATGGACTTAATATAAAACAAATGGTTGAATCAATCAATCAGCGACTTGGGCTGTAACTATCATAACCTGCTTAGATATGTGCATATATAGTGCAGCTGCTAACTCGAACAGAGAGCTGTCAAAGATGAATATAAATGAATTATTTTTTTATACAGAACAATAAGAAAACATCTGTGGCCCACACATTGCATATTTTAAGTATACTATAATGATGTGGATGTTTTGCATGGGTGAGATATCAGCTGAACATAGAAAGTGGAAAGAACAGGGCTCATCCTAGGCATATAGGTGTGTGCCATACCACAATGCACACTACACGTGTTTATACGTGTGCAGGTGCTGTTCACATGTTGGAATGCAGCAGTGAATATATCAAATACTCCTCGCTATTTTATCAAATAACATCTTGTACATGTGGGCATTATGAAGGCTGGGGATAAATGTGTGGCTTATGTCACCTTAAGTGGGCACACTTGGAGTGGGGTTATGGGAGAGGTGTGAAGCATTCTCTGCCATACTATAACTGTATACACCTGTCATTTTCCCAATTTAGGCAATCCCAAGCTTTTTTGAGGGTCAACTTAGATATGTGACCCACTGTCACTATTATATGATTCCTTGCAGTCGGTTGGGGGGGGGCAATCGAGGTGTGAACTTTAAAGCTGACTCAGATTTTGAAATATAATTTTTTTTTGTCTATTCATTACAAATAAGCCAAAAGAAACGAAGATAGTCACATTACATGCTCTTTTAAAAGCTTTAAGCTGCTTAGAATGGATCTTCTTTTGTTTGTCGTAAGCATTTTTGTATCTGTATCATAGGATACTATGTATTACAAAAATTCTGGATCCGGAAATTTTATTTTAAGGTTTGTGATTTTCCCTTTGAAGGACATCGATTTGAGCTTACTAATTCACACAATGATTATGTGGACAAGCATTATGTATGCAAAAAACATGATCTCAGAAATTGGGGGTGCATTGCTGGGGAAATCTCTGAGTCAGCATTAATAACTAATGAATTATGTAAGGTAAAATAGTTTAATACTTTGTTGTGGGTGGATTAGACCTATAGTGTAGGCACATTCTAAGTACCTACTCCAATGACTTGTGGATATGCTAAGAAGAAGTACCACAAAATGCGCAAGACTGAAGCCGCCCCAATATTTCATTTTTGTCAAGCTCTAGCCTACGTTTGGACATGGGGGGTGAGCATGCTGCGAATGCACTTGAACGACTTTTCCCTGTATTTCCTTATTTGGCCATTGTTTTGAAAACCGAAGTTCAAGTTGACCTTGTGGTGAATTAATGCCATGACATCCTTATCTGTTTATTGTTGCTCATTTCATAACATTTTTGTGTTGATATTGCTTGTTTTTGAGGAATATTCCACATTTGTCAACAATGACATTTTGTATGGAATTACGTTACATGCGCAAAGTTGAAGGCTGTAAACTAGAAACAAAGTGAGTCATTGATGTGCTCTTGTATGCAATGCAAGAAAGGTTACAGTGTGGGTGTAAATGTTATGCATACACACCCATACATATACTGCAAAAATGCACAGCACACAAACACACACTCACGCACACACACACCACACACACACAACACACACACACACACCACTAAAAACACGATTCAAAGTATTGGAGCTATTCAGTGTATAGGGGTGTGCACAGTCTTCAAATATTGCCCTGAATGAAGTTTTCTGAACACTTTACCATTGTGAAAACACTTATGGTAAATGGATAATAATATGATAATGGCCAAGGTATTAAATGACGTTTTGTTTTAATGTAGTTTGGAGGTGGATGTGAAAACTTTAGTGCAAACATACTATTTCCGGACTAGACCATAGTGATTGCATGACTTATAATTGAGACAACTGTAGGTAAATGAATGCATTAAGGAATGTATGAATGCGATCAATGAAAAAAACCGAGGTGACCATTGACCAAACTTACTGCTCCATGGGGTGTGCACAGAGAACAGAAAGTATGCGCGGTCAGGAACTTTCAACTCGGATCAATGAGAGGAAATGTAAATCCAGACAAATGAGACAGTATGTGCAGTTTAAATTAAGACTGCCAGAGACTATTTTAGCAGGCCATGATGAAATAGCCTCTTGGCTCAGGGTGTACTGTAATGTGCGAAATATTCGAGCTACATTAATTTTCGCGATTCCCGCACTTCTGAGCAGCGCAAAAAATTAAAAAGTGTGAAAATGATTATTCGTTGTGTGTAAGTCTGTGTAGGAGCTCTGAAAAAAAGGAATGTTTAAAGACAGTGTGAAAAATGCTAAAAATTGCTGAGTGTGAAATTTTACACCGAAAATGACCACTTTACTGGTATGATGTTACATACTTGAGCTTAATCATCAGATGATTTAGGTGGTTGGGGGCCATTTCATCCATCAGGATTACACATTTGCACCCTGTGTAGTGACCCTGAATTAGGCAGGATTTATTGGCTGTATAGGGAGTGAGGCCATAGTAATTGATCAACATACGATCAATGTCAGAAAATGTGGTCTAGACGTGTGTGGATGTGGTAAGTTAATAATGAATCGGACATATTTTTCTTGCGCTTCTGGCATTTATATTTAATCAATTAGGCCGGTACATAGCTGGCAAGCTATCAGGATATAAAGTGGGATGCCAGTGAAAGTATTGTCAAGAGAAGATACCAGAGCTTCCCCAAAATGCTTTGTTCCATTGGAAGTTTTTGTACAGGTTGGCATGTGGATCGTTAGATGAAACGCTCTTAAATGCAAGTTTGTGATCATACTGTCAATTAAGCCATGTTCATCACTAACGACCCACATAAGTACCTGTACAAAAAACCTCCATTGGAAGCAATGCATTGTGGGGAAGCTGATTGAAATCTTCTCTTGTATTTGCTGAAGTTCAGATTTTCTTTGCACCTTTAAAATACTTTTTAGTTTCTCGTAGCAGTGGCCTCTGAAAGGAGGAGGGAGGGACTTTTTTTACCTTTTCTCAAAAACACAAATTAGGGCGTTGCACTGAAAAATTTATATTACCACAGAAAAATAGTGAGGCCTTTTTTATTTTAATTGTACAAGAAATGACCCCCTAGGAGTCTTCAAAATTTCATGAAGTGACTGTGGGTTTATTAATAACACAATTGGCCTTATCCATCAAGAGTTCAGGATTGAAAACATAATAAGATAAGAAATTGAAAAATAAAACAGTTTGACCTTATCCAAAAAGTGAGGAGGGAGGGCTTCGAGAATCTGATACTTTTTTATGCGGCGGGCTGTAGCAATTCAAGTGGGGGAAGGTGCTGTACTGCCCCTTCTTCAACGGTTTTGAACTATGGTGTAGTATCTTTCGTAAGTAACCTTAAAAGGAGTTTTAAAACCCAACAGTAAAAAAGAGGTTGGCAATTAAATTACCTTGAATGAAACTGGGCGTTTGTGACATGCCTACTTGCAAAGTAAAAACAATGTATGGAACTAGAAATTGCACTTCAGATTCAAGCTCTCACTATTATAGATAATTCAATATAACGTGTGAGTCGCCTCAAACACTACCT
>JAMKCH010039383.1:0-13523 GCA_023653785.1 Ophioderma brevispina | reverse complement strand
TACATACTCTACAGGCATGAGACGAAACTCAACAGCTTCCATCTCTCTGCGCTGTACTAGACGCATTCTGGGTGTCACTTGGAAGTACATGGTGCCAAATTCAGAGCTCCTGACCGATTGGACCGCCCACCATCTATACATTTCTTAGACAACGCAGACTCTGATGGCTGGGCCGTGTCCGTCGAATGGAGGACGGCCGTCTACCGAAAGAATCAGTATGCTGAGCTTACACTGGCAAATGAAGTTGGTCGACCATGCTCCGCTACAAGGGTATTTGTAAGCGTGATTGTGGACCCTGAAACTCAACATTGGGTGCCGGAGAAACTTGCTGACAATCGTCACCTTTGGGGCGAGAACAGTGACAACATCTTGAAGCTTGGAGAACAACAGATCATCACCAGTTTTGAGAGCCAGCAGCTACAAGAAGCTGCACAGATCTTGGAGTCCAGCTGTGGGACATCCCATATATGTAGGACCTGTGGCAGAGACTGCCACTCAAGGATTTGGCCTCTTCAGCCCCAGACGTCGCTGTTCACCGAACCTGTTACTTATGTGGGCGCGCTTTATCCATAGTCACTTGCGACTGACGGGATGCCATATTATGATGGTTCCTCTCTAACTCATCTGGAAAAAAAGTTATGGGCACAATGTTCCCTGTTGGTGAAATTGACTTTTTTTAGATTTCCCCACCCCCCTGTCCGACCCGCGGGGAGGACCCTGGGGAATGGATTACAATGTTAAGTAGGGCTTGTGCCCTTCTAACAATATGTATCTAAGTTTGGGTAACACTAACTCATCTTGAAAAAAAGTTATGGGCAAAATGTTTACCTTTTTGTGAATGTTTGACCTTTTTTGATGTCCTTCCCCCACCCCCCTCTGTAGATAGACCCGAGGGAGGACCCTGGGGGAATGAATACATAGATTTTTAGTAGGGGCTTTGCGCCCTCCTACAATATATTAAGTTTGAGTACTCTAGTCCTCTTGAAAAAAAGTTTTATGGCAAAATGTTTCACCTTTTTTGTGTCCCAAGAGACAACACACACTTTACACCCATATCCTTACATACATCCAGACATTGGCATTTCATAAGCCCGGATTTTGGCTAACGCAACCGTCCAACTATGCAATCCGTCCAAAAATCCAACGTATGACACTTTCTCATCAGCAATTATGCAACTTCCCAAAACCTGCATCTTCTTGTTTCATTAGTTTTTAACGAGTTCTAGACAATTACCCCTAACTAGTGATGCCCAGCCTTGATTCTACAGTTTGTTCCTCAGCCAGTCAATCTTTTTTCTTTTTCCCACCTTTACCCACCGTCTACGTGGTCACATCCAGAAAAAAAGATGCCATTAAAATACTATAAGTAATCAATTTTATGTCCCCAATAAGCACATCTATTGACAGTATGTATCAAAAGATTATTTACAGATGTCCTCTTCTTCATTTCTACTCAGTCTAAATCGTCCCACATTACATTGTTTGTACAAACTACACTGAATTACTTTACTTTAACATTTAAATCCAAATAACAATTGCAGGGTATTTGCAATTCTGTGTCATTCCCCCCCCCCACCAAATGCTGTGTCATCTGTCGTCGTGGTTTGTGAATTGGAACAAATGTGGGGGGAAAAGGTCACATCCACTCATCCACCCGCCCATCGTCGCCCGCCCTCCATCTGCGGTAATAACATAAGCCCATCAACACATTGGTTGTGGGGGCCCAAAAAGAAGTTGCAATTGAGCTATTTTGTGTGTGCATTTTTAATTTAAATACTTTTTACTTTTTAAATTGATATGGTAAGCTCAATTATAGATTATGCTCATTGTCCAAAATTTAAAAAAACAAAAAACCTTAACCGCATTACCAAAAGAAATATAACGCATGAATCTTAAGATTTATACTTGCACAATAATCCAAGTCTGACCGTTTGCCCCGATTGTACTCTTAAAAATATGCTGTTTCCAAGCTGTCTCCCGTGTTACTTTCATACTTTGATTATTTCTGTCATTTTTTTACGATTTTGGTTTTTTTCTTCCTTGTTGTTTTCACATCACTAAAATTTCCAACAAGTCGGAAGGATTTCCTGGCAATGAGCTTCCCGTCACTCGCCATGTTTTTCCCCACCCACCCACTGCGTTCATGGTCGACCACCCTACCACAGGATGCTGCTTTTGTTGGCAGATTTAACTAATTACATATTTGACAATCACAATCCAGACAACTGATCCACCGAGATAGCATTGTTCCTCTCCCAACCCCTTGCGGGACCACAAGTACTCTAAACTTATGTTCTTATGTACCTCCCCATCATGTGGCAAACTATATACCAACTATATAATTAATGGAAAGCCCTCTTATACTGTAACCATCAACTTATACCTCGGCAAATTTCCCAGCAATTTTTCAGTGCTCTGTGGGTCCTTATTCCATAATCGATCCTCACATAGCTTCAGTAGTAATTGTTCAATGTCATCATAGAGAGGCCAGGGCTCCTGCATTCACTATTGCCCAACATACCAGCCTGTAGCACATAATGTTCAGTTACAAATGTTGACATTATTTGTACTTTCTGTTAATGTTATGGTGATTGTATCATCCATGAAAAGGCAGCCTACTGCTTAAACAGTGTTCATGAAATGCATTCTGGTGGCAATTCAAGGAATAATATCAGTTTTTTAGATCATTTTACAAGTTATTCTATGCCGTAATTTTGTTCCAGTTGGGTCATTCAGAGGTCGGCAACGAGCGCGCCGGCGAAATAGATTTGGCATAAAAGTGGCAGAGTCTATGGATAGCCTCATGCGCGATTACCAATGGGGAGGCCACCTACGCAAACAGGCCAATCGTCATTCACTTCGGTTGACGCGTGTTCACGCTCGGCGCAAGGTAAATATATAACTCTGAACAATTCTGGCAGAGAGTATAGTGACCCTACTTCCTAGTGAACTTGATGAATTCAGCCATCTTTATGGAATAAAGTGCAGCATAACTTGCACTTTATTCTGTAAAGACTGCTGAATTCAGATTACATGATCCTATGGTCACTAAATGGTCCAACCTATTTTGGTTCCAATAGCTGTACTTCAAAAACAATTCCTTGAGACAGCTAATCTGACTTGGTAATTACTACTGCAATGTTTATTTGCATACTGTGTTTTTAGAAAGCTAAAGTACTACTAAACTTTGTTCAATAGCTAAACTTCATAAACCTTCTGCATGGTTCATTGTTTTAGCTAACTTGGCATTTATGTCCACTTTGTTCCAAAGCTAAACTTCATAAACCTTTCCTATGAAACAGCAAATCTGATTGGGCTCTGGGCTCTCTTCAGTTATTTTTGTCTTACTGAAAGGTCACAATGACTCTTGATTTTATGATAGAGGAAGACACCTTGACTCCCTTACCACACATTGAGAAGGAAAGCACACCCAATAACCATTTGGCTATCTCCAGTTATCACCTGTTTGCTATCGGTCACAAAGACTCTTAAGGTCCGTTCACACTTCCACTGCACCGTAGTGCAGTATGTTGCATTGCCTGGATAGCAGTCTCTGTCCAAGATACTGCATGTAATAATGCAACAAAGTCAATTGCTTTAACTGCATTAACAGTGTGTGTCTCAAGTTGCAATAGAAAGTGAATCGTATATCGCCTGCAGCACACGGACTGCCATTTCATTGGAAGTATGAATGCCCAATGAAGGACCTTAAAGGGGCATTTCGTGATCCACACCTCGCCCCCCCGACTTACCTTAAAAAAGTTGAGATTATTATACCTCTGAAGAACGGTTGGCCTTAGTAATCCAGGTGTACCTAATATTATGTGCAAATTCGATCGCATCTGCAAGAAATTTGAAATTTTGTATTTCTGTCCGTAACGGACAGAAATTAGGCACAGTGGCCTATGGGACCGTGGGAAAACAAACAAATGCTCATACACAAAAACCGCAAGATCGGGATCAACTCAGATTTTGTGATAAACTTTTCTTTTTCTCAAGGATATCTAGTGAACAATGAAATAAAACAGAAGTGCTGGAATAACACGAAATGCCCCTTTTAAGACTCATGCTGTGATTGCATGGTATAGAAAAACACTATATTCCTGGCCTCCCTGATGACACCCTTACCATGAAATGAGAAGGAAAATACACCTAATTATCAATTATTACTGGTATTACTACAAGGTTACAAAGACTTACCTTGATATCAGTAAGAGAACACACTATGCATGGCCTCCCTGATGACTCCCTTACCACGGAATGAGAAAGAAAGATTAGATAGGCCACCACTTATCCTGGCCCCTGGTAGATTTGGCCTAAAAAAATAAAACTCATATTAGCTCTTCATATTTATATTATAAATGGATAAATGGGTGCAATGTTGTTTATAGCCAGTGCAAAAGATGGTGTATCACCAAAAAATTAAATAAATTTAAAACAATAATCAAAACTTGAAGATTCCCCTGGCAGGAGCAAAGTTGATTGGTTTGATTGATTGATTGGTTGATTGATTAGGGACTAAAGTCATGTGAAAAGAATTGGCCACTTTTGACTAACTTTTTACTTTTATTCCATTCTTACCCAACCCTAACTTATCTTTCAACATGGCCATTACTACCAGATGGATTTTCAAGGTAACTCAGATGCAAATATTTATGTAACTGAATTAGCTTAGACACTTTCTTAAAGTTTTGCCCGAAAGTTTCCAAAGACTGGTCAAAAACAACTTTTTTAAAACTAATTACACCAGAATGTAGGAACATTCACCATTGAATTGTTTTACCTTGATAATCCTAGTAGCCTCGATGAAGTTGATCCCATATTCATTGTGTTCTTCCATTCCTGTTGCTATGGTGAGAATATTGGGATCAAAGATGATGTCGTTGGGATTGAACCCCACCCTGTGCACCAGCATGTTGTAGGACCTGGTACATATCTCTACTTTTCTGTCAATTTCTGTTGCCTGAGGGAGAAAATTAGGATATAGCATTTGATAAGTGATCAGCAGCAACATTGAAAGCATAGGTAGCTGCAACAATGAGTATGATCTTAGGCTAGGTGGTTTGAGTGGGCTAATAATAGTAAGAAGTACAAGCTCAAATCTTGGCTTTGCATATTCCTTTCAACATGTTTTCCCTCACAGAATTAGTAATAAATGTTCAATACAATTTAAGCTTAAAAGATCCCAAAAGAGCTTTTTAACATGTTGATCAAATACTTGTTACAATGACGTATGAATATGCAAATGTAGTTACATTTTGGGTCTTGTATCTGTTAGGGGGAAATTACAATCCGGTTGAGCTTTCTAGAAATGCCCAAACTGCTTTGTTAGCTGCATTTAATTATAATATACAAAATGTCAGACAGTGTGAGTCGTGACAGATAACCTGAAACTTATGGAGTTACCAATAAACTTTCATGTTGCATCCAAAATAGAAAGTTAACAATTGCAGCATTTTTTTTTAACTAGCAGAATATCTTACGAGTCCTAAAACTGCTTTTACACAGGCCAATATATCGATCAGACCAGGACTTTCCTCTCTTATCAATTGATAGTAAGAGGGGTGGTGCATAGAACTTCTCAGATTTTGAAGAAACACTTAATGTGGCTAAAATCTCGAAATGTTGACAAATATCTGATGGATACAAGATCAAAGATATCCGAGTGCACCACTGGCAATAGCGTTTTGACAATATTCCACTTTAAAACTGCCTAGAGGTAGGTTCATACTTCATCGGCAGACATCTGCAGACGCTATAGCCTTTCGAACATGTTTTAATGCAACACGTATGATCATGTATCTGGCGTGCAGAGCATGTTCAAAACACTAGCGTCGGCTAACGTCTGCCGATAAAGTATGAAACCACCTTACCTGTCCTGTTTCATCAAATGCCATGACGACCACAGCTGCTCCGTGTCTCTTGATGGTCTGTGCCTTCTGCAAGAAGTCTTCTTCTCCTTCTTTCAGACTGATACTGTTGACAATGCATTTACCTTGAGAACACTTGAGTCCAGCCTCTATGACATGGAACTTGGAGGAATCTATACACAGAGGAACCTGTTGGGCACAGGAAGGAAAGCAACTTGTGAAACCACATGCATGATATGCACTCATGAAAATAGTTTACTACTTTTATTTCAAGACTAATCAGAATATCGTAGATACACCGATCCATGCAGTATGAGTTATTGAGAACCCTGCGAATCTTAAGTTTCATCACACCGTATCCTACTAAAACAGTGGAGGTGAAAATTCATCAGTATTCCACTGTATGATGGTGTATCTTTCTCAATCACAGACAACTGAGAGAGTACGGCAGAGATGTGGAATTATCTTGCCAATTTCCACCAGGGATATTATTATGGGAGAGAAACTCACCCCGTTTTGGTGAGGCCTTGTCCGACTGGCCCTCAATGTTGAGGGCAGTATTCAAAGGTTGGTGGACTGATCAGTGGGGCCTGATAAGAGTGGTCCAAAATGTAACATTTACATTCAATGATCTATAAACCCTAACCCGTCCGAGAGTCATGAGAATCAATCAGGGTTGCCATTGATTCTCCAATTGAGCTCTCGGACTTTAACAACTATTTATTTTACCGAAATGATCCTGATTGATTCTCGACCGTCTTCCCCACAGGAGAAGTAGAGAAACTAATTGATTCTGATTGACTGTGAGACGGCACGCACATAACATGAATTTACGTCGCCATGTTGTAGCCCACCATGCACCGCCTACCCGACGTCCCACAGGGTTTCCTTCCCCCAGGTGGAGTTATCTCGGCACGCGATTTAACAGATGTGTCAGGTCAATTTGCACACGGGCCCGGAAGTAGAGCGTACTTTCCGGTCTTTGATTCTCATTGACTCTCGGAAAATCAATTGATTTCATTGACTTTCGGCCATTTATCGGTTGACTTTCGGACAAAAAATGACTCTGAATGACTTCTTACCTCAAGAGACCGAATGGATTGATTCTCATTGACGTCGCAGCCGTTTTTTTTTTTTTGGAAAGGCCCCGGTGATGTGTTAGGTTTAACAACGATAACATCTAAATCAAGGATAGTAGCTATTTTTATATCTGATCAGTTTGTTTTCCTCGTTTTCTTTTTTCTTATTTTTAAAATGCTGAATCACAATTTGTTGGTATAACTTTCCTTATGTGTAACACACAAGGCAATCTTGTATGACTTTGCACTAGTCTACTTATGTCATTACATCACACTTCTATCCCCACACATTCAGGGGCTCTATAACAGCAGTTCCCTGGCTTGTACGTCTAAATCAAGGTTTGTCCAACCTTTTTGGACGCAGGGTCCACATTGGTTGAATCCACACTACTGTGGGCCGCGAACATGTAATCGGGGCTCTCAAGTTTGGTTATATGACGCACTGACGTGCTGCAAAGTCTGGAAGTAGGGACCCATCTCTTTCCCAATAGTTGCCAAAAGGGACCATAGAATACCAGAGATAACAGATTTTGTGTCCAATTTTAACACAATTTTCCATTTGTTTGACCTTTCCATCAAAATTCTTAAAAATTTTGGCTTCATTTGAAGAAATTGGACTAATTTTTCCACAATTGTAGACAAATTTTGGTGTTCAGATTGATGAAATAAACTCATTTTTCCAACAATTTTTAAATATATTTTTTTTATTTTTTTTATTTTTTTTAACAATCAATGATATCTTTTTCTAAGTCTATTATTCAGATATTTATGCATTTTAATTTTTCGGGAAGTAACCTCTCGCGGGTCGCATAGAGCTCTTAGCGGGCCGCAAATGGCCCGCGGGCCGCAGTTGGCACCCCCTCAGCGAAATGTAGGAGTTCCAGGCTTGTTTCCACTTCATATGAACAGGGCTGCTTCTTGACAATTTACTTGCTGATATTTTGCAAATCCCTCTATTTTTGTGAGAAACATGTTTTAGGTGTTTTCAGCATTCCTCCAATGACCCCTGCAGGACCTTTGACCTCACCTCTGCAATAGATTAACTGAATGTGGATAAGAATCTACTTCCAAAAGTTGAGATTTGTTTACATTTCAATGGCTAATATTCTGTTTCATCCAAGCTCTTAAATGGCACGGGACCATATTCTTTTGACAAATATTTTCAGAAATTTTGGTAATTGCGACATATTCCTCTCCTCTCAACCATGACAACTGGGCCTTTTCTGAATGTTTATAAATGTGGAAAGAAATATAATCCTTGTGTTTGGACTTGTCCAGCCCAATTTTCTTTCTCAACTACTTTCTTCACATCTATATAACTACGATAATTTTATAGTCCGGATTTTTTATTCCTGTTCAGTTCATTAAAAGATTTTTGGGGAGTGTCGACGAGTCCTTTGTTCTGAGAGGTTGTATGCTTTACCCAATCAATACAATAAATTCGAATGTCCGAAAAAATTAAAAAACCGGATCAGATTAATGCCATAATTAAACAATGTCCTTTTCTCACGAAGCAAATATTAAAAGGCAAATGCACTGCATAATAAATTCCAACACCAAACTTGACCCCAAAAATCTGCAGCATTCAACATAGCAACTGAGATGAATAAGTATTCTTCACTAACCAAAGTTCTTTTACGGCATAGGCATATAGTAAATCTGTACGTTTACATTTTATTCGTCTTGTTACAGGAAATTTATCCAATGGTCAAAATTTATCTAAGTACTTTAGAGTTTTGCTCAGTCATAACAAAATACAATATCTACGTGGCCTAATCCTCCTCTTCACCCAGCCTTGATGTTCATGACACTTCTGATTGACACCAACAAAGGATCGATAGCGTGTCTCAGACTTTACGATAATCTGTTCAATTGGATCTGGTATGAAGCCTTTATAAATTCGATACAAAAAAGTTCATGTACAATGGGTTAAAGCATCTTACTCTGTTGAACAAAGTTTTTATCATTCAGCTGTTAATACAGCTTTTTAGTTTTTGATCTCAACACATCCCTCCACATTAATTCGTACCATCGACAATATGCGTTACTGACAGGAATAAAAAATCAGACTATAGTAGTAATTTAAAGCCCATCTCTTACCTTACATATATCAGGTTCTGAGGCAATGAGATTGACAAATTTGGTCATGGCTTTGACGCCATCCAACATGCCTTCATCCATGTTGATATCTAGTACCTGGGCACCGGCCTCTACCTGGGCTTTTGCTATACTCAGTGCCTCCTGCAGAAAATAATACAAAATATGTAATTACACTAGTCACTACCAAGGATGCTATTAGATGCTATTTTGAATGCTGATCATAACAAGAATTATGCGGCGCAGAGATGGAACCCACAACTGTTTGTTTAATCACATTTTATTCCTTTAGGAGCTCTGTCTCCCCAGTCAGTATTAATTCTTATTCACTGTCAGTAAGGCATAAGAAATGTTTGTTTGCCATAATGGAGAAAAAATGAGGGTAGGTTGGGCAGATTCTTTTTTTTTTAGATCTTCACAAAAAATCAGCCCGAATTTTTTTTGGGCCAAAATTGGTTAAAAATCTCCAAATATTTGATACTTTGCCCCCCCCCCCCAAAATTCACTTTTTTCACTTTTCCCCCCCCATTTCCCCCCCCCCCCCAGAAAAAAGAGGTCTGGCAACGCCAGGAACATTCTACTATTTAAGCTTTTTTAAATTAAATAGCGAAGATATCTTTATTTACTTGTTGTAGTTGTGATGTCTTGTTTTGATATTTTTCATCTTTGTTTTGGTAAATTTTTTTTTAATTTTATTATTTTTGGTTTTGTAATTTTTTGCAGAAATATTTTAAAAAAATTTTTGGCTAATTGCATAAAATTTTTTGAGTCGGCTGGCTTTTTTAGGGTTGATCGGGTTACGGCAAACAAACAATTTTGTATGCCTAAATCAGGTATAATGATTCTTGATACCTAGCTGGCAAGACCGAAAACTTTTAAAATAAGGCCAACCACATAGCTACAACCGTCAGGTCTGTTTCAAAAGGTTGACGGCCTGCTACTGGTATCCTGGGAACCAGTACCACCTGTCCCTGAACCTTCACCCCCATCAAATTTCTAAGGAAATTTGATGAGGAGGGTATCTGGTTATCCGGTAGAATGAAAAAGAAGATCCTACCTACAAGGGCGTCAGCTCTGGCGAGCTAATGGCAACCATCCAGTACATGCTACCTGCATTGTGAGCATGGTTGTCCAAGGATCGGTCCCAAACTGTGGATTGGCATCAGGAAGGTCATCCGGTCAATTACCTTTGCTCCAATAATCCTCACACAGCAGTATTTGCTGAGTGTGAGGTTGAATCCGGCATGAAATTTTAGCGGGGACCAAACAATTTAACTTTGGTTTAACTAACTCACTAAACTGCTAAATATATTCCGTTTCCATAGTGTGCACTATTTCAGGGGGTACTTCTGGGAATGTTACTCTCTTCCTCATGAGTGAGTTTGAATTCCTTATATATTAACCCCCTGAGGTCTACCGGCCGATTTGATTGGTTATGTATTGACTAGATACACTAAATAACCCAATCAGAAACATGTAAGAAACCCTAAAGTTTGTTCAGGAATATGGCAGGTCTATTTTGATTTGTTACTCAACGGTTATAGCCAGATATATAATGTAAGAGCCAATTCCCGCGATACGGTAAGAAAGTGGTGGACCCGGGGGTCAATCTAAATAGTGTCCATTCCGGACTATGTACTCAATAATCACCGGTGTTAACAACATTTTTCAGCTGATCACTTAGAAGGGATAACTTCCGAACTTAAACCAATTTCTAATCCACATTGCAAAAAAGAAAAAAACTAAAAAATCAATAAATTTTACATTTTGAAGAAAAAACTTCACTAATAATGGCTTTAGGATTCTGTACAAAGCAACTTTATACTTCCTGGTCAAAAAACAATCACAGCATATTTTCACTCAAAGACTACAGCTATGTTGATTGAATTTTGTAAATATGAACAACTTAATGTGTAGACTTATTGTTCACATTCCAAATAATCAAAACACAATGATGGAATGGCATTAAAGTTCACAAGATGGTACAAGTAACTGTCATGACTGCATAACATACCTATAGGCTGTATCGGTTTGGTTTCTTGCGACATGTTGTAAATCATAAAACACGATGGCGACAATTGTCGACAATCAATTTTTGAATGCCAATTCTCAATGTGTTTTATTTATATTACTTAGAGCACACAAAGGTTTAGATTGACACTTGAATGGAAAACCCATTAACCTCACTTTGGACTCTTTCAACTCCAGACTTTACTAGCCAGGGCCCATTGGGAGGTTGGTTGACCTATTTCTAATTCTACGCAAAAAGTGGACCAACGTTCTGGAGAGTTCATTGGGATTTTATTAATGAATATGTAACAAAGTATTTTCACATATTTGTTAGAATTCCTTATTGAAACAGGTTGCTTGGGGTGAAAGTAAAAAACGTATGGTTTAAAATTCAAGACTCTATAAAGTCAATAGGGCAGTGGGAATTACAATTATTTTGATTGCTGGAATAGGGCCGGTTACAAAAGTGATAAGGCTCTTCCATGAATATTTATTGCGACTAAATTCCATGGTGTCGCCATGCCAGGAGAAGTGCATCGCCAACCTTGTCGACAACAGCTTGTCGATACCAGCCCTAATACCCAGTACGTACGGGCGGTCAGTCATATTTTGCCCGAGTATATATATGTGAGAGAATTCATATAAATACAAATCTAATGGAAAAGTACAGTCACAAAAATCATAGGTCAACATTTGGATCCCCTAGGCTATATGGAAGTCTCCTAATAATTGCACAAGTGTGTTGTAACAGCAAAAGCAGATTTGCTATTTGACCTCATCTCTCAGTGGGACAGCCTGGCAAATTCTTGATCCTCACATGCATCTCTCTCCAATATTGACAAAGTGTGGTTTACCGACTAATCATAGGAGCCAATCCTGTATGAAATGATTACAATCCTTAACATCAACATGTCTGGTACAACAATCAAGTGCAAAGCCTGGAGGATATCCAAGCCAACCATTCTCAATCAAAATGAGACTGCAGTTTTGTAAAGAAAGCTAGGGTACACATCCGGTACGATCAATTACAGTTTGGCTATCTGGAGGGGTGATTTTAGAGTCAAAATATATTCAGGAAGCTCTTGTGTTTTTAGTGTGACCACTCAGAATCCGAGGGTGTCAGCCTGCCAAAAACATGGGAAAAAAAATAACATAAAAGGGACAAGTGAACAACCCCAATCAGTGGAGGAGCAATGGACCTTTTTTTCGGGGTGTAAGGAGGAGGGGAGGGGGCAAGGTGCAATCCGGGGGGGGGGACATATGACAAGCGTGGTGCAAAATATCAGCAGTTTTATTATTGCCACGAAGCAATTGTGAATTGGACCGAATACTCAACAGATACTACATGGTTAAAGGATAAATAGGGTACACTATTTTCCTGAGGTAATGGCTACGACGCATCCCCCCCGGAATACTGCAATGACCATGCAAAAAAACATCTGCTATGTTCTTATTTAGGGATATTTCATTATATGTGATGCGATCTGGAAAATCCGACACATGGTGGAAATTCAATTTGTGAGTTTTATATCACGGCAGAGTTGAAAATCGACTCACCAAACTTGTGCGATGTTCTATTTTATTAAATGTAGACTTATGAATGATCCAACTAGTGCATTTTTTGTGCTCAAAAAAAGCCTCGAGACACCCTACGGACCACATAAAAATTTGGTGCGCCCCCGCCTAGTAGTGGTCCCCCGCTAGAATCGGTACGCCCAACCATATACGTCACTGGCGACCAGAATCCTTGCTCATTTTTGACCTTCCCAAGCCTCAACTGCGGGGGAGAGCGTGGGAGGAGCGTGGGAGAGCGTGTGGCCTAGCGGTTTAGGGTGCTTGCCTCGGGAGCAAATTCAATCAAAATTCCCGGGTTTCGAATCCCGGTGGGGTCGTTGGGGCAATGCTGGGATTTATTCGGGGGTATACCAAATAGGATTTGCTCTGTATACCAGCTAGTGAGTAAATACAGAATTACGCTCTCATCCATGGTCAATTGGAATTGGTGCTCAAAGGATTAATGAAAGCATCCCGTCCTTCGGAGGGGACGTTAAGCCGTCGGTTCCCGTGTACAGAGAGCCCACAACTGTACATGTACATAGCAGTTCAGTGTCGAATAAGAGTAGGGCTTTAGTAAACCCTGACTGTTCCCCAATCCGCCCCAGCCTCAAATAGCGGCCATGTTAGGAGGTACGATCATGGATACACGCGGCCCGGATAAGCACACTTGCGGAACAAATCCTAACAACCCAACAAAGCCATTACCAAGGACTTGTGGATAAGAGCAAACAAAAAAACAAACTTGGGGGAAGGGCCTGGGATAGGGTTACTAGTTGGATTCATTCGTAAGATACATGTATAAAATACGAAATGATCCAACTCGTGCATGATGCCACACTGGTCAATAGGTGGAGGAAGTGGAGCCGTGGTTCAGTAGTAGCGGGGTTTTTCGCCATGTTCTTTAATGGAA
>JAMKCH010039382.1:0-20798 GCA_023653785.1 Ophioderma brevispina | reverse complement strand
GCGAATTCCCTAACCCCTAATAATAATAATAACAAGGAGCGGTCCTCGAACCACAAAGGTCCCCCGAACCGTCGATGGTAGTGAAATGGACAAAATATAATTTTAAGATCACAGGGAGAAGGTGATGGAAAAGTGGTTCAAAACCACTGAGGCTGCTGCCATAGCAGTTGCAATTTGACGTATCAAATGTTGACTACCTTGACCATACAATTATTTTAGTTATTGACCTAGATGAACCTACTTGACCTTGAAATGACCTTCAAATTTGTTGGCACTGAAGGCTGACCGCAACCCACCAAGTTTCATCATCCTACCACATCTTAGTGATTTGACCTTGGATGGGCACCCCACAATGGACCTTGAAATGACTTCAATTTTTTTGGCATTGAATGCTGATTACACACACCAGGTTCAACATCTACAAATGACAAGGGTTATAGCAATTGTATCCAATTTGACCTGAATGACACGCATGACATTGACATGACTTCAAATTTTCGGCACTGGAATGTTGACCCACCCACCAAGTTTCATCATCCTACCACATACTTAGTGATTTGACATTGGAACGGAACCCACATGACCTTGAAATGACCTTCAATTTTTTTGGGCATGAATTGTTGATTACACCCACCACGTTTCAACATCTACAATGGACAAGGGTTATAGCATTGTATCCAATTTGACCGAGAATGACCCGCATGACCTTGAAATGACCTTCAAATTTTCGGCAATGAATGTTGTGACCACACCCACCCAAGTTTCATAATCCTACCACAATTGCCATGGGTTATAGCAATTTAATCCATTCTTCGACCATTTGACCTTTGACCCTGCACATGACCCACTCCGAAACTCAACACCGCTTCTTGGGCGACCTCTATGGTGCGAAGATGGTCACCCATACTTGCTTAGTAGATCAAAAGACTCGTGCTTAAAAGGCTTATAACAAATATAACCCTATTTTTGACAAAATTTGACCCATTTTTTACCATATTGACCTTTGAACTATGTTACATGACCCACTTTAAGTCCCAGCCACCGCCTACGTGAGATGCATCTATGTTGCGAAGATGGACCCCACACTTGCTTAGATCCAGAGATATTGCGTTACTGGACGAACACACACACGCCACCACACACACACACGGACGGCAGGGCAGTTCTATAGTCCCCCTTTGCAAATAAGTGGCGGGGGGACCAATAATAGTTTGAAGAATCAGCATTAGGCGGCGAAAAAAAAAAAACCTCTTTTGACTGAGCCCGATTGATCCTGATTTTTAAGTGTGCAAAATTTTTTTTTTTAGTTTTTTCCAAAATCATATAAAATCAGTCTGTTTTTAGCTCAAATTTATCAATTGTTGGCAATTGTAAAGAAAATTGCTTGTATTTTTTTAAATTTTGTTTTACAGATTTTTTCAGATATTTGGGCTATTTTCCTTAGGCCATTGTGACCTCCAGGAAGCAAAAAAAAAATAATAATTAAAAAAAAAATCGCCCGACCGTCCGACCCTACTTGAAAGGTCCCCTGCCGTAAAACAGTTTTTTTCGTCGCCATAACCCTAACTCTGACGGGAGGGAAATGAAGGAATGGAGGGAAGAGGGGAACAGGGAAAAGTCGCAAATTCGGGTGGGATTCGAAAACCCAGGGCCCTTCGGGGCCCAGCCCCATGGCCGGGATAGCACGCTACGGCGTGCCGGGCTCCGGCCAGCGATTTTTCGTGCCCATGGGGGTCTTGGTTTGATGACGTCATCGCTACTTCTGGACTTTTGCATTTTTTCTCAATAACACAGTTGAGTTTTGGGGAGATTTAGTTGTGCTAGGGTTAGGGCGAAATTCTCTTTGTTATGCACTGAATTTGGCGAAATGGTACAGCTTTTGCAAGCTTGTCTGGCCAAAGGTGATTTTGTCCACACGGGGCCCGCTCCTGGTTGTTTTGGTCTCCCGTTTGTGGTTTGGGGGTGGTAGGGCAAGGTATCACAATTGTCCTTAGTGTCTGCCTTTCGCATGTCGGCCATTGAGTGCCAGTAGCGGCGGCGACAATCAGGTTGACGTCAGCACCTTGATAGGCCATGGGCTTCTTGATCGCGTTGTTTTGTTTCTGGCGGGAGGCTGTAGCCTTCACATTTCGGCAGAGAGCAAACCCGTGTGTCGTGTGAAAATTCCCACCCCACCCACCCAATGCAAAATTATGGGTAGGGTGGGGGTGCCCATGAAGGTGGCGGAGCTCTCGGAGGGTAGCTTGGCCAGAATGGAGTGTAAGGGCAGGCAGGGTCGGCGGTGTACCCTGGCGGGCTGGGGTGATGTCACTCAGCATGATCTTGTACAGTTCTGGTCAGTGTGGGCCTTGATGTTTGGACATGCTGTAGGCGGTTTTGGGGGAAAATGGCAGTAGTCGTAGCGTCAGGACTCATTTTTCCATATGTTGGGTTGTGTTTTTGAGGCAGATTCCGCTAATATGAGGGAGTTGGTCTTGGAGCTGTTTGGTCGAGTCAGAGGCACTTAGTGAAAGAGAATGTAAAGTCCTAAGCATGTGCGGATGGTTTTGGTTGTTTGAGGTGGCTCCCGCTCACGTGAGGGGTAGCTTTGAAAACTGGATTGCTTAACATTATAAAATTCGTGTGGTGGTGATGGGATCAAGTGGAGGTGTTGTGAATTGAGCCCTTGTACGTTATGATGAATAATAGTTCGTATTATTTGTGGTATTGTTGAGATGGGCGTAGCTGTGTGTCTAGTAATGGCATTGCGGTGTCAACACTGGTATGTAAGGTACTTGCTCTCTTGCCAACTCCACGTTTAATTTTCCTGGCTGTGGAGCACCCACCACATTTTTGGGTTGGATAAGGGCCCTCTGGGGGACAATAATGCAATGAGAGTGGAATAACAAAGGATATAAAATATTAAATTAATATCCATTGCGTCCCTAAAGGAAAATGACTACCAACCTGACGAGCACCGCCAAAAACGGGAGGTAGCGTTCATTGTCTTGTTAGATCTCGGACAATTTCCCCCAAAACACAGGCAGACATGGCAGGGTCCGCTCCGCGATTTTGACAAGTGGCAAAAGTGGAGTTATGGATTTAAGGGAATAAAAACACACAGAATTGAGATATGCAAGCTTTTTTAAGGTTATTTGCGCATGTCAAATGAACAATGACCGTGGAAGAGAGTGTACTGGGGTTTTTAAAACCCAAGCACCATTGGTGCCCTACTGAGATTTGAATCGTAGACCCTTTGCTTCAAGGTTATCTTGTAACCATGGACACTTACGCACGCCACTTTCTCTTAAGAACTTAAACCAATATAACCCGAACGCGTTCTGTGAAAGAAAACTTAATACTGGTTCGAGCCAGTAATTGTCTTGTGTAATTACACTTTGGATCATTGCTATACACACCACTCTCTGTTTTAAGTCCTGACTGGTTGGGTCTTTGCAATATCATATACAATAGATGCCTATTCTGAGAAGGACTGAGTCCGAAAGCTTATTGATGAAAGGTGATACTTCTGATCCAAAACTTATTTCTCACTTATATTGCGCTTCTTTTAATCGATATCATCAATATGCCAAAGGATAGAGCGCTCTAAAAATAGTTATTGGAAATAGAAACGAACTTGTAATTACACATGTGTACGTTTCATCCGGATTTGTTTAATGGTACCAGCTTCCCAAGGGATGGTACTCTTAGTCGAGTAAATGCCCGGATTGAGGGACATTCCGCGGACATCTATTTGGTCATTGAATCTAACATACCGATCTCCACAGACATTTTGTAATGATTTCGTTAATCTGAGCAGATTGTTTATTCCCTTGCCAATCAGGCGACGAAAATAAAAAAAACCTGTTTACGGGCCCGACGACCCTGTATTTTCAGTTGCGATTGTTTTTTTTTTCCAAAAATCATGAAAAATCAGTATCTGTTTTTAACCCAATTTATCAATTTGGCAAATTTTTTGGTTAGAAAAATTTTCTTGTAAAAATTATTCATTTGGTCCTCTGATTTTCAGATTATGGGGCTATTTTAGGCCAATTTTGAGCTCCAGAAAAAGAAAAAAAAAGAAAAAATTCGCCCGAACGACCCTACTCGAAAGGTCCGCTCACCCGTAAAAACAGGGTTTTCTGTTTTCGTCGCCTACCGTAACAATATAAACGAAAAGAATTAGAGGTTTGTGCGATGGAATCGAGATGTGATGTGGTTTACGACAACAAGACGATTTAAAAATACAAAATCGTGTATCTGGAATTTTGTTACAATCACAAAATACATAGTTACATTTCGTTATCTAAATTAGTTCCAGTGATCTCTTACATTAAGAAATCTTCGCCCACATGTTGCAAACATGGAGCCTGGATCGTAAATCCCTCTGCCTTGATTTTTAATCTAGCTAAAATTGATATTTCCGTCTTCTAACTTAGCAAGGTGCATGTGGTTCAAATGGCTTTTAGAGTAGAAATTGCTTGATGAAATAAGCCAATTTACGTAGAATAAAATTTAAAAGTCATTTTTCATATGTTCCAGTAAGAACCAAAATCTATGCATGTTTACATGGTTGATGTGAGGTATATTGTTCTATTCTGCTCTTCTTCTTTCTTTTCTTTCTTGTAATTAGTCATGTTATTCTGGTCTTTTGATACGTTTAATTGTGTTGATTTTTCTTCTATCGTTGGGATTATCCTCGGGCAACACCGTCCTCCAATGTGATTGGATTATTTGTTTCAATAGGTTATCTAATGAACACGTGTGCAGTACAGATAGCTTGTGATTCGAAAGATGAGAGTATTTCATGTGCATCATTGCATCAGGATTGGAAGGAAAAAAAAGTCCACCTCAGTAAGACTAATCCTGGTTTAAACCCGGGTCTAAATTTGGTCTCTCTTTCAGAATCAGCCTAAAAAAATAATTACCCACGCTGGGTGTCCGGAGGGAAACACGATGGGACAAATTTTGTAAAATGGCTGAAGGAATTTTGTAAAAAAAAATTACAACATTGTGTACTTTGGCACAGTTTATTTGTTAATGTTTCCAATTTGTCGAGCAAATTCATAATAGTCTGTACCTTGAATCCGAAGTGGTTAAATTTAAGGCAACATGTATAACGGTGAACAACACAACATAAGGGTAAATTTTT
Source organism: Ophioderma brevispina (assembly GCA_023653785.1). Taxonomy (NCBI): domain Eukaryota; kingdom Metazoa; phylum Echinodermata; class Ophiuroidea; order Amphilepidida; family Ophiodermatidae; genus Ophioderma; species Ophioderma brevispina. The sequence continues at coordinate 15,667 of JAMKCH010039382.1, read as the reverse complement.
ACTCATTGTTGGGTAATTAATAATTCTTAGCATTTTATTGCCCATAATTTTGCCCACTTATGGGCCCAAAAAAGTGCTATATTACGCAACAAATGGGTAAAATTTCCACTTTCGGCTGTTCACCGCTTCATACGTGGTTGGTTAAAAATTATAACCAACTGAGAAGTTTGTAAAATGTTACCAATTGGTCGATCAATTTCCCTTCTAACACAACATCGTGGTAATATTTTTAACGAGAGTAGGAATATCAATGTTAAAGAAAAATAATTTTAATTAAAGCTAACAAACGCTAAAAAAAGCTTTCAAAAAAGTTTGAAATAGCACACTTGCGAGTTATGACTTTACTGGCTATATTCATCACTCAAGCATTGCAGAAAATAGAAAGATACGGATGCGCTTGTCAAATTAGGAAAGTCCCAACTGGACTGTGTCCTCTGTTGAGAATATTGACCAGACAATAATGATTTTGGCGTCAAGTCAGAGTACTTTCTGTACTTAAACGGAGCGTTTGGATCTATGGGATTCCACTTATCTGTGGCAACGTGTTCTTTTATATCAGAAAAAACGTTCAAACCAATACAGATTTGAGATTAAGTGGGCATTATGGTCGAGACTATCACCTGAAACCACCATAGAATATACTGATCGTATTTGACCAATACTGACATGTGGTTCAGTTTGTGTGTGTCTAGAATGGAAAGGCGAACCAGCTTAACAACACGATCTTAAGAGTACGTACAAATTTTGACGAGGACAGAATGTTTTCTTTACTATTTAATGCCAACATGTTTTTGAACTTAATGTCAGATCGGCTCATTGTAGGACAAATATTGGCAAAGATCGGTTGACTTATAGACCACTTACGAGAACTAATTGGCTTTGGCAAAGGTGATAGTGATCATATCAATCAAGATGATGATCATATGATTCAATTGTGTGGTGGTATTAAAGACACATTATTTCATATGCACATAATAAAAATGATAAAAGATAAAATTTGGAGAATCACCTGTCAGGGACAAAAGTATAAGTGGGTCAGAGGTCAAATATTGGTCAATTGAGGTAATTACACTGTTCGCATGTCCCAGAGGAGCAGTGCTTCTTTGGACCGAGTAATAAAGCAATATTAGCACCATTTGTGAAGAGCGCCCCCCCCCCCCCAATTTTCAAAATTTGATATTTTGGCACAGCTTGTGATAATTGTCTAGAAAAATACAACCTGCGAACGAGAATTCTTCAAAATGCGTGTTTATCATAAAAATGAGGCGATTTTGTTAATTAGAATTGGGATCCTAGATTGTAATAACGGAAGAGCGGAAATGCTAAGTATGTCCGGCCATGATGAATAGTGCAACCTCAAGAAAATGACTCTATCTTGGCTTGCCTAACAAAAAACAACTATAGATGAGCGTGATACGTACAGGGCGCTATTTACCGGCTATTATATGGAGCCGTTTCAGCAGCCGTTGATATTATCGGGATGTCAGTGTATATTAATTGTTCTAGTTACAAAATTCCTTCGTTTGCGACACATAGACATTGTAGCGCTTAACCATTCACAGGTATAGTTTTACTAGGACAGTTACCAATGAAACCGTGTAAAAATATCATTTTTTTGTGACACATTGGGGGCGCTCTTCAAAATATTGTGATAATATTGCTTAATTGGCCAAAAATACACTAGAGTGATTGGGACATAAACTTGTTGAAAACAAAACTTGTGGAGGTTGTAATTGAATACCTTGACATACAGATCTGGTATCTCCAACAGATGTAGAAAGAGGACAAGGGCGGGGGTTACATCAACTGTTTGCAAGGGAGGGGACGGCGACGCCGCCGCGCTGACGACGACGACGACGACCACTGAATAATATGCTATGTGGAAAACACCTTTCTGCTTGAAGTCGCCAGGGGAAGGGAAAAATGGTCAAACATAATCGAGGTTTTAGGGCAAAAATGCCCCATCGGCAATAGCTGCCACATGATAGATCTGGCAGGTATAACACTAATTAGAACACATCCTTGTGACAATGGCAGCAATGCAGAACTGGGGCCTTCTTGCCCTAAACCCCGATATTAAATGAACTGACAGGGCAGGACTATTGACACGAGCACACAGACATACAGATGGAACAGATAAAAACAGTAAACCCTAAGGTAATACACGTTGTTACACTTTATTAAACCATCATACTGCCGCCAAGAGGTTTGGGCTCGAATCTGCTCATTGCACATTGCAAAGAACCGAATCGATTTACGAAAGCAGATACGAACGCCATGAATTATAAATCAAGGAAGGATAGACTTTCAAATGTCACGGATTTCATCCCCCTAGATAAAACTTACCGTACGATCTCACAAGTTACCTGGTTCAGCCAAAACTGTTTAATTACGGCTCTATACCCACTAGAGATGGCAACTGAATCAGGGGTTTGCTTGCCAATACCCACAATGCAATGGGTGGTTTAGTTGTGTTGTTACCAAGAGTAATATTCCGCTGCCCTAAGATAGAGCTAGTTTGTGTGACTTAATAAGCGCGTTTTAATTTTTATTTTGTTGTATTCACAGCTAGATTAAACCACTCTTTTTAGGATTTACCTAAACTTTACATTAAGTTATCAAGATGTAGTGGCCAAGACGATTTATATTTTGGGTGGTGTCATTTGCGACACTTAAGTAATTTCAAGACGTGAAAACATTCACCATGCAACAATTTTCTGCAAAACTCAAGATCGTTAGCGGAACAATGGCCTATCATGCATATAATTTCCTGGTCTTAGAAGAACTTCAAATTATTTCAAAGGAATTGATCTTAAACTAACAATCTTTGCGCTTTTATTCTTTTAACAGAATATCAATTTTCTGCAACAAATAGGAAATACGAGGAAATTACCAAATATAAAGAAGCCGGAGCTGGGACCTTCTATTCCATGAACAACACACGCTAGGAAATCGAACAAAAAATGCTCACAAGCGACTGTACACAGAATATCTCAAGTATACATGATGCAGAAACAGAAAACAACGAGCATGTGAAGGTTGTAAACACTCAACACACATTTGTTAGCACTGACACTGATAATTTAGTGGCGACCATTTGGCTATGAATATGTCCCAAGCATGAACATAAAATCGGAATTGCAGTCTTCACTTCTTTCTTCTCAGTCTCGTGTCTTCTAAAATTTCGATGTGGACATTTAACAGATCAGTCTGTGGACAACACATGAGCTATCGATTCACAGAGTGAATTCTTCTCATTTCTAAACTTGCTTCTAATTACGATAATTGCACTTTTTGACGCAATAAAGATATTTGGTATCACATGGGTATCACGTTGGTACACATGATTATATATGTGTAATATTATGGTGTCATCCTATGAACATCACATGGATATCACATGGACATAACATGAGTATACTGTATAACATGAGTATTACGTGGGTGTGTCACATAAATGCTTGAGGGGTTTAAGACATCCTCAACCGGTAGCAACGATCTTGAAATCCAATTCAAATTGGGGTTAGTTTGATTTAAGATTGCATTGCATTAGGTTGTAATATGTTTTACACCTCATCTAGGTTTTGTTGTCAATGGAATTGCTATTGTGGCTGAATTCCTAAATGGGCAAAGCCATCATGCCCCATGTCTTCCTTCACATCACGACCATTTAGTGATATTTTGATATTACCAACGACTTTGATTTGGGCAAGTTCAATGGAAGTCTCAACCTATTTATTATTGAAGAATTTTAGGGGCATGCGTGCTGCATCTTAGTCATGTTAGCATGGCGCAAAACTAAGCGAGAATTGACAACATATGCGAGGATCAAAGTAAAGGACATAAACTTGAAAGAATAAAAATACGTTATGCGACAATGATCGGTAAGGATGCCACCTGAAAGAATTATGCACACGATGCATTGATTTTCTATTATTATAGCATACTAGTTACGTTACGAAAGTATAAGCATTACGAAAGCATGATCACACGAATCATATTTGAACACTGGTGTGATTTGATGGTTTTTCTTATATACGTGCTGATATTTTGTGAGATAAAAACTGTTAAAAGAGTCTGGTTCCTGCTAACGATTTCACAGATTGAATTGCTGACCTAAAGCTGAAAATCTATAAGGAAATGCCTTTCCACTTGTATTTCGATTTCTATTTCGAATCTTCATTTACTGATAATTCCTTAAAGCTTCCATTACCGACAAACAGCTTAGGGCATCCATAAAGAAATACAGTGAGGGGTCTTACGAATTTAACCTGAAAGACAGGAAAGAAAGTCTTATTTTCAATACCCTAATAAAGATGAAGACAGTGACATACTCTCTCATTTCAAAAAGGAAATTTTACTCTTTTAGCGGGTTTACACAAAATCGCTCCGAAAAAAAGCGCGATTCAAACCCTTCGAAGAATAATTTTTGGTCAATGTTAGTCTTGATATTTAAAAAACAAAAAAATATATTAGGAAAAGTATCAAGAGAATGTGAATATATGTGCATTTGATCTCTAAAAGTAACACTTAGTGACAACGGGGTTTTCACTCAAGTTGGTGCCCAAGGGGGGGGGGGGGGGCATGGGACCCCTAAGGAAACACTTCCGAGGGGATTTTGTAGAAATTCTTACCACATGTGAAGGGTCATAAGACAACCCCAAAACAGCAATAAAAATATTTTTTTTTTATTTGGGCTGCAGATTAGGACAAAACATGCTTTCAAACTACGCGAAAAAATGGGCAAAAAAGACGGAAAATTCAAAGGAGCCTTGCGCTTTGCATCAACTTTTTGAAAACTTATTTTTATGTTGAATCTACTCTAGAAGACCCAATTAAAAGAATTACATTTTAAAAAAAAAAACTTGAAAGTTTTCGGAATATTTTTTAACGGGTGTGCAAAATACACATCATGTTCCCATAGACTTTGTACAGTAGCGGTTAGACAACCGTCTTACAATAAAAGTGTTTGTTTTCAAGCACCTAAAGGGTTAATTATTTTTAATTACTATATTTGTTTATTATATGAGTGTGAACATATTCGTACAACAAATTTGCTTTGTTAGTGGGACCATGGTCACCCTGAAAGAGTGAAAAAATTTCGCTTGTAAACAAGTATCGAAGAGTTATTTTTTTTTATGGCTTCCATCCATCTTGATGATGATCTATTCTCTGACATAAGTCGTTATATAATTGATAATCTGCTTATGTCTGCCTGTTGATGTATTTTCAAGTTCTTGAACATCCTCTTAATGCCATCATCCAACCCCCCTCTGGAGCTTTGTTTCCCTTGAATTAAGTATGTTTAGTCTCTTCTGAGTGATTCTTTTTCAATACAAGGGTTTCTCTGTCCAACGCCCAATTTGTTTTCTCAAACACATACAGCAGTTTGGTCTTCATTTAATGGTCATGTTAAGAGCTATACCCAGTACAAATACCACATTTGGTGGTTACCCGACTTCTCAACAACATTTCCGTCTGTGATATTGCAAGTTTTCTACCTTCAGGAATCTTCAAGTTCCCGGAATTGTACCTTGATTTGGGTCTTCACTTTGGACGTTTTATGGTAGCCTACAATATTCCATTTTGTGCTCAGTACGTTTCGAAGAAGTCAAGATTCGGAAATGCAAAAAAATGGAAAAGAAAAAAGGTTCTTGACAAAATTAAATCATTACTAATTAAAAAAAAAAGAAAAACGATAATGAGATATTTTAGTTTTCGTTTTCAGAGAGATGTGTTTGAAGTAGAGATGCATAACCAATAGTGATGAATTCTTTACCAAGTTAAGTTTCTAGGGAGAGTTCTAGCCGTAGTGCTTAAAATATAATTATTTAAGAGTACAAAATATTAAATTAAAATCCAACAATTTTAACTTTTTAATAACTTTAGGAGGCAGAATTGTGTTGCAATATTAAGAAAAAATACAAAATTATCAGAGGGGGGTCTCTCTGCCGCAGAACCGATCCATCAATGGAACTTTTAAAACAAATCGCAAAAAATATCAAATAACGTAGCCATTGGAATAGTGGCTTTTCGAATTAACCTCTTCCATTTTACTACAGCGTCAAAATTTACAGAATTCTCCATTTTGTTAACACTGAAGTGGGCCCAAGGGGGGTGGGGGCCTAGGGACCCTCCAAAATGTATTTTCGCGCCGGCCGCTTTAAGCGTGGGATTTTTTGCGCCGGTTTTTTTGTAATTGTCTGGACTATTAAATGCGTTTCTTTTCATACCAAAAAATTAAAATCGGCCAAGCCGTTAACCCTCGTCTACTGAGCCATTTTTGTACAAAACTCCCGAGGGGGGGGGGGGGGGTTACCACCCCTGTGGTTTTCGTTACTGAACACCCGATTCCGTAAATTTGGTACCAAAGATAGCTTAGAGTTCTTCTTTCCATGGTACTAAAATAAGTACCCACATACCCAGTATGACATTCCCATCAAAGTAGAGTCAAAACCGCATGAAATCTGATTTTCATAACCATTTGGCGAAAAATGAATTTTTAATGTGGTGTCTATGGAAATGGAAGTTTTGCTGGAATGGAACTTATGGACTCATTGTGACGGAATGTATGCATCATGTGGTACTCATTTGGTACAATGGAAAGAGGAGGACAATAGCTATCGATTGGTACCAAAATCAAGGGTCGGTGATGTTCCTGTGTTGTGTTGGATGTGGTAATTCTCTTACGAGGTGGGGGTGGTTGCCCATGACAATTACATTAAATAATTTGCACCAAAAAAGGGGGTTTTAGCAAGCCGGGGAAAAAACTGAAGGGGGGTGTAACCACCCACCCCCCCTTCGGTAGACGAGGGTTAATGAGTTTAATAGTGAGGGTCCCATGGAACCCCCTGGGGCACTAACGGAAGTCAGTGGGAATATTAAAAAAAATCAAAGAACCAAAGCAATTGTTTGCTGATTTATGTTCACACATAAATTAAGTAAAACGATATAGCAACATTAAAGATAATTAACCTTTATGTGCTGGAAAACAAACAATTTCATTGGGGACATAGCTAAACCGTTACTGTTCAAAGTCGATGTGAAAATGCGATATTTGAAAACACCCGTTAAAAATACAGGATTACTAAAATAAAAAAAAATTTTTTGTTAAATACCCGGATATTAAATTGGATCTTCTAGAAGTAGATAATCAACTAAAATGAGTTTTCAAAAAGTTTTGATGTAAACGCAAGGCTCATTTAATTTTCCGTCTTTTTGCCGATTTTTCGCAGGTTTTGAATACAATGTTTTGACCCTTATTGCAGGCCAAATAAACCAATTTCATTTTATTGCTGATTTGGGGTTGTCGTACGACCCTTCCACAAAGTGGTATAAATTTCGTACAAACATCCCTAGGTAAAGTGGTTTTCTTAGGGGGGGGGCCTGGTCCATGGAGTGGAACCCCTTGGTCACTTAAGTGTTTAAGTGGATTTAACTGATTACTGGCTATTACATACGAATATGAATGTATATGGATGCTAAGACAAAGTTTTCATATGAGAACATCAGAGTTTGACATGATTCCTGATTCTAAAGTCCCTTAATGTCACTTTTTCTGCCACTTTTCAAAAATGGACCAAAAATCAGGGAGCAGATCCTGCCTTGTTTTTTTTTGGGGGGGGGGGGTTGTCCAGATCTAACAATAAAAGGTTTCCATTCTAAAGAGGCAACTCATGTTCATTGACAGTAACTGGGTGATATTAGCTATGTTACACATTATTAAATATGTCATGAGTAAGTCCTTTCATTCATTGGTAATTGCGCTGGACACAGGGATAATAAATTGAGCTATCTGTGAAGTTTGAGCTATTCCCGTGCGTATTTTTACTACTCCCTATATCATCGTACCCAGAGACAAAGTTATCCATGTTAGCGTTAAGTCACGCATTTTAGTTATTACGGTTCTCCAAGAAAGAAGAACTTGCCTCAGTTGGTTAAACAACAACAAACAAAAATGGCGCCGCCAGTAGTAGGTCAGCGTCTTTAACAGACGACGAAATTGCTGCGTTATACAAAATAAAGATGCACAAAACACGCGATTTGTCGTCCGGAAAGCAGTGAAAATCTTTTCAGACTACTGTACGGAAAAAGGAAGTTCTAAATTGTGCCGACTTGGACGAGTTGTTGGGGCGATTTCATGTAGGCAGGTTCGTAAAAGGGATGGCGATTTTTAAAAGCCAAGTTACAGTCAACACGCTTGGTTAAAATTCTTATGCCATTGTCTCATAAATATTTAAAGGGGTAATTAAAGACAACACTACTGCTATGTCGGGCGAAATAGGCAACTATTTTCCCTCGGTAACTGGTACGGCCTACAACCCTCACCCTTCGGGTTCGGGGTGGTAGGCCTGTAGCCAGTACTCGGGAAAATAGGATTGCACTATTTCCCCTCAAACCATGTAGTATTGTATACTACTGAAGAAAACAAACCAACCAATTTTTTTTTTACCCTTGTCATTTCATACCAAGATTATAGCGTATAAAGCCGAGTCCCTGCATGTTCCATCGCTTTGCTAGTTCAAGCAAACATGACGGCTTGTTCATGGAGGTACAATTACCATGAAATGCATTTTGCAATTTTAGACGGTGGATTTTTTGTTTGTCTCATTTTGATTGGCCAGATATACCACACACAAATTAACATTTTGTAAAGTAAGGCATAAAACGTTTCGATGATTGAACGTTGCTAAAAGCACTAATTCTAGAATGTCTACTATATGCATTAACAGTTTGTTGAAACAGTTCTGACCACAAAAAATTGCACAATTGTAAACAAGGGCTGCATGACCCCCCCCACCCCCCCCCCACCGGTGTCCGCTTTGAGTATAGGAGGTTTTCCCGGCGGCACCATTATTTTTGCGTTGGACTTAAATAATGTATTCGCTTTGGTTTCTGCAATTCGTCGTGTTACAAGAGAGTTACTGGTGTGAACCCAGATATAGGCCGGGGGGGGCCCACAGTCCGGGGCTCCATAGACGATAACGGAATAAAGCGTGAAAACTATGTTGTGTGAAGAGTCAACTGAATCGATTGCCCTATTGTTCCGCATTGTTCTCGGACTATGAGTATGGCCGGACAATAATTACTTCTACCCGGTGTGAAAGCAGATATAGTCCGGCAGGAGCCATAGTCCGGGGCTCCATAGACGATAACGGAATAAAGCGTGAAACTAATGTTGTGTGAAGAGTCAACTGAATCGATTGCCCTATTGGTCCACCATTGTTCCCGGACTATGAGTACGCCGGACAATAATTACTTCTACACCGGTTCCCAAAATCATACCTTTATTCTCACAACATTTTTTCGGCAGTTCTTAAAGTGAAGTTCCAGTCTGTTACTATTTACTATCTGCCTTCTTTCTAACTATTTAGAGTTTGCATTGATTTTATTCAACCTTCCAACTTCCTGACGTAAGGTCAATACTGCACACATAGGAAGAAATTCGATTTTTGCGAAAAGTCACTAGGTACAAACAGAATACAAGCCATTGATTAACTTGCCAGAACATGCACGTCCAGTAAATTATGGACAGACGGGTCACAAAAATGATAACAAAATAATTATTAATAATTTTTTAAATAAACAATTTTAATAAATTAATCAAGAGCAATAATAGCAAACCAGTTCCTACACTCCGTCGAAAGGAGTTGCAAGCGACGCAAGGAAAAACATGATTTAAGTCTTTGTCGGTGACCATAGACAGCCGATATTCGTCAAGGGAACTGCCCACCTATTTCCCTTATTTTAAGGGTAGAAGAAAAATAATAGAATAATGTGGACACAGTACATTATCGTTTGTTTAACAGACTGCCCCACCAAAAAGTATTGGCTAGGTATTTCATCAAACCTGAAATTCTGGCAAGAGACTTTTTGAATTTTTGTACGCCATACGTTTCCATCATTTACTATTTTGTTTGGAAATGATAATTTGATCACCATTTAGTGTACACGAGGTATTTACTTTATTAAATCTGCGAGATCACTCTAAACGCTTAATTTTTAGGCTGCTCAAAGAAAATCACTTTCAATCTTAAAGATAAAACACGTGGGTTTAGGTTTTTTTTCTAACAAACGTGTTTTGAAAATGGTCAGTGGAGGGAAAAGATGGATAAGCGTATTTCAGTCAACATACATAATCGTAAAACACCTCAAATATAACCCAAATGTTTCATAGCCAATTGGATAATGGTGTTTGATGTGATTGTATGACTTATAAAATATCACAAGGTCAGCGACCTCAAAGACTTCTGTAACGTCTCACAACACAAAGCCATGTTTTTGCCAATTTATTAGCAAAGAGAACTTCAATTCAACGTTACAAAAATCCCATACCCTTGACATTATGATTTCAGCTAGGTACGAAGCCACCCAGTAGTGACACTTTGAATCAATCGTTTTTAATCACATCTGGGCACGCCATCAGCCATTTACAGTCGCCTAGCACTTATCAGTGTGGTCTACTAGATGTCGATGTTATCGATACTCACTCGCCTATATAAAGCTCATAGTGGTAACTCAATGCTGATAACACATCGCTAGGGTATTGACAGGAAAAAGACGATATAGCGCGGAATCACGATGTTTTGTAAAGACTTACGGAAGCTAAATTTGGAAGCAAAATGTGCGAGCACTATCTTTTGCTTTTTTCCCTCTTTTTTCGAGGATGTTTTCCTTTACGAAGAAAGTTACAAAAGCACATGAAATATGGATAGAGTTACAGTCAAACATCGCTTCCCGAACGTGATAGGTTTACAAAGATAAGGGTTACTACTCCGAACTTATTTTTTCCTCGAAAGGCAACTAAAGAAAAAGAAACACCACCAACAACATCATCATCATCAATAAAAACAAACAAACTAAAAAAAAAAAAGGACAGAAAAAGGGGGGAAAAAAGTGAGGGGAAAAAAGCTCGCTTTTGATAAAAATGGAAATATCCGTTTCATGTTGGTAGGGGTAAGGGTGTTGGCGGGACCTCGACAATTTGATTTCTATTCTTGTGTTGAGGAACCGATCTCAGTAATATAAGCAGGAAACGAACTGTATAATTCAGACATATTTCTGTAACTTTCCCTTTCCCTTCCCGTGTTTCGGATTCTTATTGTCTATCTTCATCTTATCCCACTTTAATGAGGGGTCGATGTGTTTGACCAATCCTCTCCATTTCCCTAGTCTTGTGCCTCCTACCTCGACCAAAACAGTATTTGCCTCGATAGACCTTTTCTCTCAAATCATCATTTACACATTCCATCCACCTTCACTTCGGCCTGATCCTGTTTTAGTCCTCCTTTGAACCACCATTTCCATCATTCTTTTACCATTCAATACCACTTTTATTTCTCTTTTATTCCATGTTCTATCCATCTTTGAAACTCCATACATCCATCACATCATTCTCGACTCTGCTCTATACACCCAACCTTTTCACTTGCGTTTTCTTTATGACCCATGCCTCTACACCATACAATCTAACTACTGCCTTTATACAGCTTGACCCGTCGATCCTAGGTTTTTAAATATATCCCCTGGTTTCAATCTTTTTCTTTGCAGACTTATATCTTTAGTTCTAATTTTCCCTGAACTCCCCGTATTTTGTCTTCCTTAGCCTTCCTCAATTCGTCTCTCTGTTGCTATCACTTCTGTTATTTCATCAGACAAAATCTTAAACTGGGGGGGGTACCGTTTATCTCATACGCCAACAAATCCATGACCTTAAACATCTTAAAATATGACCTATTTTGCCACATAACATTATATCTACGTATTGCAGATGCTACAAACTTTTGTAGCAACTATTGTTAAAGTTGACACGTTAAGCTAGATGAACAATTTGTTTCATTTTTTTAAAGTAAAGGTGTTAACCTTTTCTGTAATGGGGGATGAACGGGGTATGGTCCATGTTCCCGCTCTAGTAGGAGTGCCCCTTCTATTGCTACTTGAAAGAACATTATTGAACAGCTGTCATTCAATTATAAACGGAGGAAGTGTCCTCGAAGTCAAAGAAATATTTCAATTCTCAACATGCTTTCGTTTAATGTCAGTGACAGTTTAAAACATCCCTATTTCTCTTGAGCCTCGGTCTGGAGGTTGATACCATGGCTACATCAGGCCCCATAGAGTACTGACATTATCGAATGCCTCTAGGATTAAATTTAATTCCAAAACGGCTTGATACTTTGTGTATGTGTGATCTGAGGGTAATATAGACACCCTATATTCCATGTAGACACTCTGTGGAAGGGGCAATATGGACCACGTGGATCTAAGTGAGGTCCGTATTACACTGCTTCTATTGCCAAAAAACGGGGTGGTCCATATTGACCCACGCTGGGAATATGGACCCTTTGCAATTTTGTTTTGAAAGCCTGCTGGTTAGAGAAGAAGGGATATCTTTTCATCTATACCTATGAACTACAGCTTTCAATTGATACTGAAAAGCCATTCAAAAATAAAATAAAACTCTTGGAAATTACGATCTTGCTTAAGGGTTCCATTTTACCCTGCAACCAAAAGAAAGTCTCACATGCAATTTGACATTAGTTTGTTTATTGGATTCCCAAATAAGATACTTCACATTGCACGCACACATATACATCTTGTTTTTAAAGACATACAATTTGGGCCATGAAACCACAGAACAAGCCAGACAGATGCCTGCTGGAACATCATAATCTGGCAATGGATTAAATAGATTAAAGGATCAATTTAGTAATCGCCTTGGATATACGACTCAATCGCTATTTCCATTTACTATAAAGCATATTTCGGCTATGAAAACTACTATAGTAGATTCAACCCATCGTGTCACCAGAGGAAAAGTTTTGGACAGAGTCGATTAGTTGGGAAAAGGGGCCAGAAAAAGAAAACATGAGGCCCGATTCACCTGTTTCATGAACGAATTGAGATAATCTGGCTTTTCATGTTGCCATCATTTTCAAAGGCTTTTATGTTCCTTCGTATCCAAAACGCGGGCGCTCCAAAAGTCAGTAACATTCAACTCACCTGTTACATTGAATGCCACTGAAGCAATTCAGATTAGATTAGACAGAATGTTTGAGAGCTATGTTTTTGTAGCTACAAATGCGCTTACGCTGACTTGAATGCTTTCATTAAGCATAGAATTGATTTCTCTCTGCTATCGGACTACATGTTTCAATAGATGTAGCTTGGAATTTTAATCCCGATTTTAATTTCCACACATTGCACATCCCCTCATTCAATGCCCATACCTTCGAAAAAGTACTAGAGGTGACACGATGGGTTGAATCTACTATAGAATTAAGGATTGTTGCTTTGAAATATTATGGCCAGTAAGGTTGAGAGAGAGGGAGAGACAGACAAACATACAGACAGACAGACAGAGACAGATAATGCAAGTTTACGAGTGTATACTTGTGTATCTTTTCTTTTGTTAAAAATAGACACACAAGACTGAAAATTTGACACACAAGCATCACTGAGAATATTAATTAGTCAAAAAGGTGTCTTATTTGACTATTTGACTAATTTGAAAAATTAGTCATGCAAATCGGCTGTTTTATCGGGGAATTGCCACTTCGTCTAATATCATTTCGTCTAATATCCAGATAGTCAAATCACATAGTCTAATACCAACTCTAATTTCATTTGTCTATTAACCACTTAGACTAAAAACCATTTCGTCTAATCACCAAATCGGCTAATACCATTTCGTCTAATGCCCAATTGGTATAATCACTAGGTTGTCTACAACCATTTCGTCTAATGCCACTTCGTCTACTGCCCATTTGGTATAATCAACATATTGTCTAAAACCATTTCGACTAATGTCATTTCGTCTATTGCCCATTTCGTCTACTCCTTGTCTAATGCATGTGTAAACAGAGGGCACCATATTACAATATAATTAGCAAACACGAAATGACATGTTGCATATTATTGTTTCCGATTTTCGGACTTACCTATCTTTTCTTAAACATTGTCTATTCACACATTTCAAACATAACTTGTGATATCTTGAAATGAAGTGACCGTTAATAATGTTATGCTTGTCAAAATTATGGTTCTGAACATTGGGAAAGGTTGCAATGTTGTTTACAAATCCTTGTTAAAAGTATTGGTGTGTGTGATGCAGTTTTTTCATTTTTCTTTTTTCTTATGAGTCTGTTTTCGAATAATTGCATATAAAACAGCACTCGAGATCCGACTGGCATAGTTGCCAAAATGGATAGAACCAAAAGTGACTTTTCTGTAAAACAGCTTTTTTACGCTTAAACGTTGGTAAAAATTTCTGGTCTGATAAAAGAATTACAAACTTTCCATCTTGAAAAATTTTTCCCCAAATCAATTTTGGGCAGGCTAGCTATTCTGAACTATGTTGAACTGAGTTTCAAAAACTAGTAATATTAAATCTGAAAAGCATATCCTTTCGGTTGATCATGGCATGAAAAGTAGTTTGGGTGTGACGAATCGCTGAAAAAAATAAACCCTTGTTAGCAGAAACCGTAATCACGGTAAATACATCTCGTTCGGCGCCCAAATATTCGGGTACTCCAAAGGAAAAAAAGTCAAGCTGGTATGTGAAACCGATTAATTGGCTGCATGTCTATGTCATACAGCAGTTTAGTTTCATGATACATGTAACAGATAACTGTGCGCATTAGGCCAAGAAAAAAAACAAAAAACACCAGATTGTCTCAGAAAGAAGACCGCGCGCATTGCTTTTAAAATGTTTAAAAAACTAAAAATATTATTTATTTTTATTATCTTTATTTTAGGTTTTACTGTTGGAAAATCTTTTAAAAAAAAGAAAATAAGGCAAATCGGAAAAAAAAATAAAAATGGGTCTCAATAATACAATAAAATATAAAAAAATCCCGGACTTTCGATTTTTTCAAAAACAAACAAACAAAAACAAACAAACAAAAACAAATAAACAACAAACCATTTTGCATTTGCTTTTTTCCAGAGACAATTTTTTGCCTAACACGTAACGAATAATGACATGGGGGCAGAAGAAGAAGCAAGTATCGGATATGGTCACCTATGTGCAAGGGGTCAATTGATAGGGTTTGCTGTTACATAACCACGACCCCTGCATTAAAATCTAGAAAGTTACCTTCGAATGTTAAGCACATGTAGGACAGGAAGGGACCCGTTCGGACCTAACACCTATAGCTAATATCTCTCATCCTTAATAACCCTGGCCTGCTAGTCAGTTGGCAAGAGCGTATTGCTAGTACTATGAGGTCGCCGCCTTCGAATCCGGACCAAGGTAATGGTTGCATTTTCTTTTCAGAAACATACCAATTTAACAAAGCAAAACTTGTGTCGAATTTTGTATGTCCACAGATATCACGTAGAGTAGATGGTTGTAGTATAATAGTCGCTCGGATTATAGTTCGCGCTCGATTTTAGAAGCAGGAGGAAACCGAGAGTACCTGAGTATGGATGGGAGAAACAATTCACTTAAAGCCGTCGCGAGACACGAGTCCCTGTCGGGATCGAATCGAGACGCAATGGTAAAAAGGCCCGAGGAGATACGCTGCGCCCACCCGTTATTATTAGCTATCAAATCCATCTTACCAGACACATTTTATGTTGTTTCATAGACCTAATCGTATTAATTTATGATTTTAAAAGAAAGCTTCAATTGTCCGCTGAATCAAATTAAACCCCATTTAACACG
>JAMKCH010039381.1:0-13554 GCA_023653785.1 Ophioderma brevispina | reverse complement strand
ACTACAGTGAAAATATCAAGGGGTTAGCAAAACAACAATATTATACCATTTTTCAAGATAAAACTTCATATGGAAGTACTTGTATACAGTGCCTGATTTTATTGTTATTATGAATTTGCTAGGTTGCTCATATTTCTTGTATTGACAACGAGGGAAAAATAACATCCACAAAATGACTTGCTGGCTTCAGTCTAAATAAAGCAATTTCTTGGCACAAAATAAACAAAACTATCTGATTTCACCATCAACTGATTTCACCATCAAACTACAGGCTTACTGTTACCTAATAACCCAGAGGGTGTTTTGAATCAATCCCATGATGCATAACAATGTGGCTATACTGTACTGTACTAAACACATGTCAGTACTTTGGGATAAAAAGTGTTCAAAAAGTTTAAGAACCACAAGACATTTCATAATCATGCAAAAAATTCCCTAAGTACTAATGCTTTGTGGGCTAATATGAGTGCTAAAGTCTGGGTTTTCATGTGTTAAGAATAGGATTTTTATGTGATCACATGACCCTATTGAGGTGAAATTTCCCAAAACTGATGCATTGTGGGATTGTCTCAAAACACCATCTGCCTAATAACTATATTTGGAAAAATGTTCACACAATCTTCATTTTTAGACAGTGCTTGTAATTTGATATGATTACTATATACCCTTTAAAACACTTCCATACCTGTGAATGACCCAAATATTTGACACAGGGTTGGCCATTTACAGGGAATACTGGGAGATACCAGAAAATACTGGGAAATACCAGGGAAAAACTGAAGTAACTCGGAAGTACCTTGCAGGTACTGCGGAAATGGGATGAAGTAAAACACTATGGGCATAAAAAATGAGTAGGCTGACCTAAATTAAGTGTATTAATACACTTAAATTCTTTACCTGTGAATGACCCAAATATTTGACACATGTATACTCATAATGCCACAGTAAATTTAAAGGGATTAGCAGCGATTTGCTAATCCGAAACATCGAAAAAATCATCAAAATTCATATTTTTGTATTTTTGTTACTGGCATGGATATGCAAACATAACCTGTAAGTGATTGGCTTGAAATCCGTGTATTAAAGACAAGGCAGTACTTTTTATCTGATCCTTTAATTTCTATACGTGCGTATCAAAATTCCGATTTAAGATCAAAAAAGCCTTTCTCGGAGAATATCCCAAATTTTAAGTGTGATATTGTGCACCATGATCAATACAGCTTGACCTCAAACACAAACATTATTGATCTTTGTTTATTCTGTGTTAGTGTAAACCACAATCAGCTGTTTATTGTAGATTTTGAGACGTCATCGCTGTATGACTATTTGCGGGAGACGGTATGACAAATTTCCTCAAATACTTCATTTTTTTCACTATTTGGTGGTTTGTTTCTACATTAAAGCAGTTATATGGAATTGTACACACTTATCCATGATTTATAAGTTAAAATAAATGCATTTCCACATTTTTCGATTGTCTAGCAATATCGCTGCTAATCCCTTTAATTTTTATCTAGCTTCTCCTCTCTTACATTTAGAGATATTAAACTAACAGGTGCAAGGTGGAGTTAAAACCTCAGTGTATGTAGCAGTCTTGGTGGTGAAAAAAATACTTGCAAATAAAATTGGTTTATTGTTACCTGAATCGGAAATTCTGCATATTATAACAATTGTTTTATGGTTTGTTTCAGTATGTATATAAATGTCAACATTTATGAAGCATCTTTCATAATGAATCAAAGCACTTTACATTTATTCCACTGCCACTGGAATACATCAGCTGCCATGGATCCCCCACTTTGCATCTGAGTAGAAAGAGAGACACAAGCAATGTAAAGTGCCTTACTCATTTGCACAACATGTTGGCCGCAGCTGGACTTGAACCCACAACCTTCAAATCATAAGTCTGTTGTTATATCCACTACACTTATTCTTTGAAGGAATTCTGTGTCATGAAACAATATTTCAACACAGTAAAGTGAACATCTCATCCAGTCATTTTACAATATTTCAACAACAAAAATCTGAAGTGTTTTTCAACTTTTTTAGGCAAAACCAAGAAAAATTTACTAGCCTGGTACTATGACATCATAGTTCTTAAAAATCCATCATTCCAACTGGCATGCTTTTTTGCAACTGATTTTGAAGCATACTGCCAGTGGTTGCCTTTGGATTACACACCATTGGTATTGACCAAAAGCAATGGTTGCTTTATGTCAGGTGGAAGGTGATGGGGGGGGGGGGTGTTAAGACTAGATGTCATTGTCCCACCTTCAATTTCTATACAATTGCTATTGTTAGGAAAACATGTGCTTTGCCATGTTAAGGTGGATTAAGACTGAAGTCAGTGTACCAAACTAGCACCCTGTCAGGTGTTGCCTTTGAAGTTGCATACCATTGCTATTGTTATGAAAGCAATGTGCCTATCCAGGGTGGCAAGGTGATTAAGAATGTGATGTCATTGAACCAAACAGCACACCGCCAGTGCATTGCCTTTGAATTTGGCATACCATTGCTATTGTCAGGAAGCAATGTGCTTATGCCATGTGGAAGGTGGATTAACACTTAAGTGCCCAAGAGGGGGGGTCATAGTACAACATTTGATGTTTTTTGCGATTTCTCGGTTACGCAATAAATTTTTCAAGGAGTTTTTTTTGCTAATTGTCTGATTTATTATAACGCTTCCTGAATACTAAAAAATTAAATCCGCCCACCGGCTTCATTAGAAAATTGGTGGGTCCCTAGGAACCCGCCCTCTTGGGCACTAACGGAATGAAAAATCAGATATTTTACTATTAAAAAATTAAAGTATTAACTCTTGGGATTTTTTCCTTAGATATTAACTTATTAGGGCCATAATTAATTATTAATAACTTGAATCAAATAACCTTTTATAGGGATAGCTCACTTAAATTTTTCATCGAACCGTGCTCTTTAACTGTTGTAATTATGAACAACCAAGGTGATTTTGAAGTTTGAGAAAAATACAAGATGGTATAAATTTGGAATATATTTTTTGCAATGATTATTTTAATTGGTTATTCTAGAGTAGATAATAATGAATTATTTTGTTCAAAACCTTATATGGAGTTGCTGCGGACGGATATGTTCGAACCACCTTTTTTCGGAGAGTGAAAATTTCAATGAAACCATGGTCATAGGTTCAAAGTTCGGATTTTCATTTTATTGGGGGTATGTTGGTTCTTACGTGACCCCCCTTTACTTGTGTTTAGTGCCATGATCAAACTCCCATGGGAAAGTGTTATCTGAGTGGGGTCCCTAGGAACCCCCCTCTTGGGCACTAACGGAAGTTTTTTACTTGGCAACTTAAGTGTTAGACTGTGATTTCATTGGTAGCAAACTAGCACACTGTCAATGTGTTGCCTTGGATTAGCATACCATTGCTATTGACCAGAAAGCAATGTGAAATGCCAGATGGAAGGTGGATTAAGACTCTCAATGTCACAGTGTCTGGCAAGCACTGAATGCAAGTGTGAGATTTTGACCACCACTCATGCTCCTGGAGCATAGGTTGTGGCAACCGTTCCAGAGCGGAGCTATTCACTATATTGAGTGCTAACCACAATAGCAGTAGTGATTTATTCCGTAAATGTTATCAAGGATTAGAATTGCAAATCTGGCACACCAATCCTCTCTGGTCTTGTGGTTTTAGAGATAGCTGACCTCATGATACAGTGGTCTCGGGTTCAAATCTTGCTACTTCCTCTTTTAAAATATATAAAATTTTCATTATTTTTTCAGGTTAGAGGGAAAAATTCTAAGTCCAAAAAAGATAAGAAAAATTAATAGCTGCCCTTTGAGGTTATAGTGAGAGAGACCTGCTCCTGGAGCATGGGTGGTGGTCAAAAACTACCGTGTGCGCACTAAATTAGATTTTTCCCAGTTTTGCCTAGAAGTTCTTTCATGCCACAAATGTTTTAACGGCATATCTCTTAATTTCAAAATTGGGGTACAGTATATTCATGATCAAAATCTATTTTATAAACTTTTTTTTTTTTTTTTTTTTATTAAGACTGATGTCATTGTACCAACCTTTCAATTTGCATACCATTGCTATTGTTAGGAAAACAATGTGCTTATGCCAGGTGGAAGGTGGATTAAGACTGATGTCAGTGTACCAAACTAGCACACTGTCAAGGTGTTGCCTTGGATTAGCATACCATTGCTATTGTTATGAAAGCAATGTGCCTATGCCAGGTGGAAGGTGGATTAAGAATGTGATGTCATTGTAGCAAACTAGCACACTGTCAGTGTGTTGCCTTGGATTAGCATACCATTGCTATTGACCAGAAAGCAATGTGAAATGCCAGATGGAAGGTGGATTAAGACTCTCAATGTCACAGTGTCTGGCAAGCACTGAATGCAAGTGTGAGATTTTGACCACCACTCATGCTCCTGGAGCATAGGTTGTGGCAACCGTTCCAGAGCGGAGCTATTCACTATATTGAGTGCTAACCACAATAGCAGTAGTGATTTATTCCGTAAATGTTATCAAGGATTAGAATTGCAAATCTGGCACACCAATCCTTGCTGGTCTTGTGGTTTTAGAGATAGCTGACCTCATGATACAGTGGTTTCGGGTTCAAATCTTGCTACTTCCTCTTTTAAAATATATAAAATTTTCATTATTTTTTCAGGTTAGAGGGAAAAATTCTAAGTCTAAAAAAGATAAGAAAAATTAATAGCTGCCCTTTGAGGTTATAGTGAGAGAGACCTGCTCCTGGAGCATGGGTGGTGGTCAAAAACTACCGTGTGCGCACTAAATTAGATTTTTCCCAGTTTTGCCTAGAAGTTCTTTCATGCCACAAATGTTTTAACGGCATATCTCTTAATTTCAAAATTGGGGTACAGTATATTCATGATCAAAATCTATTTTATAAACCTCTTCTTAATTACTGTCAAGCTCTGATCATTAGTCAAAATCTGTATCTATATGCAATCATCTTATGTCAGACAATGCTAGTAGCTTATGCTAACCTCATCAGACACACACATTATAACAGTCAAAAAGCTAGCATTATTAACCCCATTAGGAAGAGTAATTTAAACCTGACCAACTTGTGCTATAGGTATTCATGCTCATACATCATAATGGAGGCTTATAGCAACATTTAAAGGTGCAACGAGAGATTTTGAGGAACCCAAATATTGTGTCATAATAGTCATTTCATATAGATTAGACACTCAATAGATTTCTTACCTTATATTTGGATAGAGAAAGAAAGGTGATTTTGATTTGCTCATATTTCAATATAAAACATAGGCTGAATTTCGTATTTGCTCCTATACGAAATCAGAAATTTCACAATTTTTGTACCAAAGAAACAGTTCTCAGCTTAATCCTTTCAGATGGGGATGTTTTTGATGGAAGGCTTTACAATAGTGCAAAAATCAGAATTTTCACATTTTTTCGGGACACCTGTTATGTGAAATCTCTCGTTGCACCTTTAAGACAGCAAGCTGGAATTACTAATGACTTGTAGCCAGGTCCCGGGAGAGAACATTTTGACTGCTGGTTGATCAATACCTAACAGGCTGGAATTAGGTGGGTTTTCAGACATGTCGTAGACACCATCCTGTACAGCATACTTACTTGCACCAGACAATTTGACATGTATCAAATCTCTGTCAAGAAGTTATTTTTATTGACTCATTACGTGAAGACCGTATTCACATTAGGTAGATGGGTTAGGCATAAAAAAATGTTTGTTTGACGTAACCCGACCGACCCTAAAATTTTTTTTTTTTTTTTTTTTATTTTGAGGAACCCAAATATTGTGTCATAATAGTCATTTCATATAGATTAGACACTCAATAGATTTCTTACCTTATATTTGGATACAGAAATGTCTTAACAGAGAGAAAAAGGGCGATTTCGATTTGCTTATATTTTAATATAAAACATAGGCTGAATTTCGTATTTGCTCCTATACGAAATCAGAAATTTCACAATTTTTGTACCAAAGAAACAGTTCTCAGCTTAATCCTTTCAGATGGGGATGTTTTTGATGGAAGGCTTTACAATAGTGCAAAAATCAGAATTTTCACATTTTTTCGGGACACCTGTTATGTGAAATCTCTCGTTGCACCTTTAAGACAGCAAGCTGGAATTACTAATGACTTGTAGCGAGGTCCCGGGAGAGAACATTGACTGCTGGTTGATCAATACCTAACAGGCTGGAATTAGGTGGGTTTTCAGACATGTCGTAGACACAATCCTGTACAGCATACTTACTTGCACCAGACAATTTGACATGTATCAAATCTCTGTCAAGAAGTTATTTTTATTGACTCATTACGTGAAGACCGTATTCACATTAGGTAGATGGGTTAGGCATAAAAAATGTTTGTTTGACGTAACCACGACCCGACCCTAAAAAAACCTGCGGACCTGAGGCTCAAAAGTTTTTTTGCAATTAGCAGAAAATAAAAAAAATTCTGCCGACCGACCAATTATTTCATCCCACAATTAAAAAAAGATATTTTTACCAACAAAAAGACTAAAGCAAGACAACAAAGCAACTCTATAAGTAAAATAAAAGATTCTTTGCTATGTCAGTGAAAAAGCTGTTGTAGTAGCATCTTGTATTCATTTTAGAGTATAAAATTGAGAAGATCTAAAAAAAAATAAAAAAATAAAAATCTGACCGACCGACCGACCGACCCTGATATTTTTGTCTCCGTTACGCCAAACATATTTTTTATGCCTTATTGTAATGAAGAGTAAGAAAGATTAAGAGGAAATTGTAAAACGTGATGTGCATTCCTGCTCACTCGGTTCATTGAAGCAAAATGACTTCTTTAATCACGATTCAGTTTATTTCAATTAAAACAAGGGTGTGGCATGCTGTAGTGTCTGTTAAAGGAATTCTGAGATATAAAAACTGTTTAGACATTTAAAAATATTTCAACAATCAGTTGTTTTCTAATATTTGAAAACAGTTATATAGTGTCAGTCTTGTGGACTTTCTAGCCAAGACCAGTAAAAAATTTTTATAGTAGATTCAAACCATCTTGTCACCAGAGGAAAGGTTTTGGACAGCTAACGCAGTATTGTTAGAGAGGCAGAAAAAGAGAAATCATGTATGTCCGTTCACCTTTTTTCTGAAAGAACGAGATAATCTGGCCGTTTATGTATTGACATCATGTTGACATAGAAAGTGCAAAAAGAGATGCCCAAACACTAGCGCTCAAAAGTCGTAACCGGAGTGACACCCATCACCTTTTACATTTGAATACCATTTCACTCACCTGTTACAGGTGATACCCACTGAGCAAATACGATTAGTCAAAATGTTTTGAATTTAGGTACGTATTATAAACATGCGCTCTTACGTTGACTTGAATGTTTTCATTAAGCATGAATTTTGAATTTTTCTCTCTGATCCGACGACCTGTATCCATAAGATTTAAGCGTGGAGTTATCACTTTCCACCCACGGCACATGCCCCTCATCTCCATGCCCATACCTCGGAAAAGGACTAGAGGTGACACGATGGATTTGGACTACATAGTTCTGTTTTGTTATGATGAAATTACAGTTTTAATTCACCACAGCTGTTTGAAACTCTCATTTAGTATGATAAATCAGGAATAAAACAAATATCAATGGCAATACACTTTTGACAACTAAGTTGGATTATTTAATCCACTAACTACACTCTGTGCAAATTTGATGAAATTTGATGAAATTTCATTGCGGGCAATATGATTTTTCGTAAAAATTTCGTTTTCTTTATTTAATGTGGAATAGGCATATAGAGGGTGCTATAACATACAAATCATGACCTTTGTAGGCCTATATGGCAAGATTCCCGCAATGGATTTTCCTGATATTTCCAAGGTAATAGCTCTTAGCTCTTGTATTTCCCTTCTTATATTAGTTGTCAAAATTGTGTCACCATCGCTTTAAATTACTCTATAAATAAGAGACAATTTGCATGTGCTCAAACAACTCTGTCACCTTCCACCGGGCTTGCTAAAAGAATTCTGTGGTGTAAAAATGAAATTTAGACATATGAGAAAAATACACATCTTATCCAGTCATTTTCTAATCTTTGAAAACATTTCTGAAGTGCTGGATTTGTGCAATTTGGCAAAACCAGTAAAGATTTCCTTTTTTAACATTCATCTATTATTAAGACTTGGGCATAATTCATATTTCATGAGTGGTTCCTAGTAAGATTGTTCAAAGTAGCAAATTTGCCTAATGTTGCAATTATTCAGGAATGTCAATTTTATGCATAATTGGGCACTTTAGAATCCTAGATTTTTTTGTCCTGAAAATCCAAAATTAAGTTTTTACCCCTCTTCTTTTTTTAAATGCAGGGGGAATATTGTTTATATGTACAGTAAATATTTTTCAGATTGAAGTAGGTTGGGTTATGATGCTAATATATTTGTTTGGGTAAATATGTAGTTTCACATGACCTAATTTACAAATCAATGCATTATGGGATAGGTTCATTGCTTCTGCTGGTTTTGGTGAGTTGCGGTAATCATACCTCCCACAATTTATAGGGGTCTGTTTTGAGAATTCTTTTCATGTAAATGGTTAACACCCAAACAAGGGAGTGCCATCCATAGGTGGATGGTTCTGTTGATAGTGGTAACAGTAAAATCAAAGTCGTGAGATACTTCTGGATTGTGGATGAGGTAATTATTTCATTTTCATTATTTGAATAATGAAACTACATTTTCCAAAAACAAATTGTTCAAAAAAATGTCATTGTCATCCAGGCCCGTAGCCAGGAATTTATTTTTTTTGGGGGGGGGTGGATTTGCCAGAAGTGGACCTTTTTTTCACAACAATTTTTTTTGGCTCGCTGCGCTCGCCGGTTGCCCCAAATTGTTTTACCGTCGCCACCAAATTCCAAAGGGGGGTAAGGAATGAGACATCGGTGTTGACAAAACAGTATAATAATATTAGTAATGTGTTATCCAGTAGTATTGACAAGTGCATTGACCGATAGTTTTCACATAACCACAACAATTAAAACAGCAGCTTTTAGAAAAAGCGGAACAAGTAAAAATGTATAAACGGACCTTAATCATGATAAAGCGGACCGTTGGCATTTTTGGAGGGGTGCGTCGCACCGCCCCAGGCTACGGCCTGTTGTCATCTTGATCACATTTTCATCTCGTCATCAACGTCATCACAAGCAGAGCTTGTAGCATAAAGTACCTCAAGCATTATTTGTGGAATGGACTATAATGATATGCATTAAAGTGTACTAACAGGGATAATTTTAATTTAAGTATGTTATAAAAGATGCCTTTGCGGTCTGAAAGTAAGAATATCTACTGCAATATTAGATGCTTATTAGCAGAATTAACTAATAAATGTTGCCAATGGAGGTCGCAGTTCGGCATTGGTGACGTAGGCTCGGAATTGGTGACGTTGTATGACTTGTTGTAAGGGTCAATAGATTATAAAAAAACAGGTGTCTAAGGATCATCTAGGGTACTCCTGGTCAGAAAATCAGATTAGATAGTGTGGCCAGTAGAAAAAGCAGTAACGATCGATAAAAAACTTTGGCGGATACTTTAACAGAATATCGCGAAAAGGTTTGGTTTATGGCATCACTAGTTTTCACTGGCGACTTATTTTTTTAAACACCAATATGTACTATATACCCATAATGATGTCAATGTTTCGCGTGGTGGGCGATCAAAATGGCCTGCAATGTACGGAAGGGATTATAAACATTTTACTTTGATATCAATAATATAGTGTCATTTTTCTGACTGAAAGGCATTCATTTGAAACAAAAATGTATTCATATAATGTTGAAATGTTGAAGCGCAAATATATTAGCTGGCATTTCGCTTTAATATTGGATGACTATACCGTGAGAGATTGGCATTCAGATCCATGTTTATTTAGATACACATGATTTATTTATCAATTTGGTACATGATAATTTATAGTATCCAGCTAGTATGTCTTAAAAAATGCTGGTTGAGTATAAAATTGGCTTTGCTCGGGCAGTCTCTTATTAATTGTCTGATGCAAAAAGGGAATAATTATGCAATATAGATAAGAGTTACCCATGTTTGTGTGTAGTGGTGGCTAGACTTGTGGTGTGCAATTTTTGTAAAACTGCCAACTGGGGGCACACATGTTATTTGCTGTATAAAAGTGGATACAAAAACCCCCCCTCAAACTGGAATATCCCATGTTAGCTTAAAAATTGTTTATTTCTATGAGTAATAGGGGGTAGTAGAGGCCTGCGCATAGAAGTGCTAGGGTAATGCCAACAGAATCATCGTGATAGTTTAAGTTGCAAATCGGGTATGCTATTAATTTTTCAGACTCTCCAAAAGAGGGATGCTTAATCGGTATTCTATCTACCTCAAAACTCGGCTCTTCACGCTTGACAGTTAAGATGTAACACACCCTGAATTGATAGAAAGGTATTTTTTATTTTTACCTATTAACCATGTTTAAAAGGCACTACTTTTGTTACTTACTGACGTCTACTACTGACTACTTTTTCTTTTTTTCTACTAGAAACAGGGATAAATTATCTCAGCTGTGTCCCATTTAAATTTGGGAAGATACTGTATACAGACTGAGAATAGTCCATAATAGTCCATGTTTTCAAGAAAGGCTCTATATAAAAGGTTCCTTAAACATTTTTGGCAAAATAAAAAACCTATCCTTGCCACATAAAACTTACCCTTGTCCATTCCTGTATATACCTCACACGCTTTCAGATGACTCTACAATTAAAAAATGGGGTGTCTCGAAAACATTTTTGGCACTAAACCTAATACCGTTACCCTTGCCCGCCCTGTTTACCTGATATACCGTAATGCTTATATGGATCCATTGGTTGATCGCTAATAGCCTTGTCCCCCCAGATTTTTCAACCAGAAGTGGTCAAAATTTGGTATCGGAAGAAAGCTACTAACTATTTTGGTCCCTGGCCAGAACAAAGTTGGGAAGGTGACTATAAAAAATGGGCTCCGTCCATCCGTGTGTCCATATGTCCCGTATAATACAGTGTGAAAAATGTTAACCGTCCCTGGAATGTCTGTGATAAAAATGTTAACCCGGAACATTTTGGGCATATCTTTTTTTCTGGGATAGAGCTAGAGTACTAACTTGGGTATTGGTAAGGAGGGGAAACCCCCCTACTAACCATGTATCTTCCCCGTTTCCCCGGGGTCTGCAGGGGGTAGAGGTAAAGGTGAAGGGAAAAGGTCATAGTGCACAGAAAATGTCACCATTACGATTATCTGGAGTTCTTTAAAGGGCTCCGATGATGTACCTTGGTGGAAAGAATTGGGTTGATGATTTCTCGAACCTGATTAGATTTTTTGGTATCTAATTTGCATAATTTATAAGAAAGTGTTCCCGCAAGGCTTGTATCCAAGTTATCTGGAGTTCTGTAATGGTGTATAGTTGGATTTAACTTGGGTGAGGAGCGGGTTAAGAGTTCTCGACCTGATTATTTTGGGCTTATTCGGCAAGTTACCTAAGCAATGAGCTAACTATACCTAATATTGCAAAAATTGGCATAATTGGTATCTTCGAAAACGGTGGATCAGAATACGTCAAAATTCTTTCACTGCCCTTAAAGCCTATCATGGTGGCGCATCTTCTTTTGCCATTTGAAAGTATGTGATAATGTGGCTTAGGTATGCAAATTAGTAATTAAATATGCTTACTTACTTACTGCAATCTCTTGCAGTCGCAAAATGGTTCATTGTATAATACAAAATTCATTTCGCTATGTGAAAGCTCACTCGCCATAATCTTTTTGATTGAATTGTAATTGGGTCAAAGTGCTGTGGCCAATTAAAGGGCATTTTTCTTGATGCAATTGATCTAATAAAGGTGCAACCGATAGATTTTGAGGCCCCTCAAATATTTGTACTACTACTAGTAATTTCATATAGTTAGACACTACTCGATAGATTTCTTACCACATATTTGGTGACAGAAAATGTCTTAAAGATAGAAAAAATGTGATTTATTTGCTTATATTTCAATATCAAACATAGGCCGCTGCATTTTCGTATTTGCTCCTATACCTAAATTAGAAATTCAATTCACAATTGTGTGTACAAAACATACATTTCTCACCTGGTTAAAAGTAATCCTTACAAATGGGGATATTTTTGATTGAAAAGCTTTACATCATTGCAGGCAAAAATCAGTACTTTAATTTTTTTTAAGGACACCTCAATGTGAAATCTTCCTCATCACGAAACACCTTAAATGTTGCATAATTGCTGTAAATCTGAACGGTACTTTGCATATGCAAGGGGGAGAGGTGGGGTCGGGGGGGTTGCGGGGAAGGGTAGGGTGGTCAGGGAAGGTAGCGGTGGAGGGGAGGGGAGGGGTGGGTGTCTCGGGGAGGGGGGAGGTGGGATGGTCTCAGGGCAGGGAGGGGTGGGGTTTTCGGGGGAGGGGGAGGGGTTGGGGTGTCTCGGGGAGGGGATGGGTGGTGGGTGTGTCCTCGGTAGTGGGAAGGGGTGGGGTGTCGTTGGGGGAGTGGAGCGGGTGGGTGGTCGGTTTTTGTGGGGAGTTGAGGGGTGGAGTGTCTCGGTAGGGGTGGGGTGGAGTGTTGGAGAAGGGGTGTGTTCGGGGAGGAGGACCGGTGGGTGTCCACGGGAGGGTGAGGGTGGGGTGTTGGGGAGGGGGCGGGTGGGGTTCATATTTTAGCCTTATACATTTTAGTTGCATTTATCACATGTTTGTGTGGATCGCAACATTCGTCGGGCCAACAATTTTTACGCATCGCGTAAATTCAAGTTCGCCTTGTTTTTCATGTATCCCTTGTTAAATCTTAGTGGTAAAGGATGTTTTTGTTGGAATGTTATGAGCAAAAATATGCCCAATTTTTTGTCGACATATTCAATTCCTTACACAGTACTCATTGGGATTACAATCATGTTTTACTCTCGTCACTTCAAAATGGATTTGAAATATCGTTGCGAAACTTGACAGGTGAGGTTTTGGTTTAAGGCCATTCTATCATCAAGATGAAAATTTTATAGACTTAAATTGGGTCCCATCCCCCTTTAAGAAGACAACTAAAGTGTTAAAAAAAAAAAACATTTACCAAGTTATATAATTCTTCTGAAATATGTTGGCAAAATTCCTTTTCCATGAAATTGCCTATTTGAATCAGTGGTGTCTAACACACTTGAGAGTTTTAACTAAATTTCTTAATCTAAGTCAATCATTTTACTCCAGTTGCTTGTTCTTTTGACCTAATTAATTTACCAAGCAAATTATTTTTTGATCAATTAAACTGCAAGACCCACTTTCTTGAATCCATTATGCAAGACCAACATCTATATGAAGTCAATGCTCTTCCGTGCTACAAGATGATGACCACCCCTGTTTTGCCATAGTCAATATCCACGGTCATTTTATTTCGCATGAAAATATTAAGATTAATGTTCTTTTAGGTTATGAGTGTTTAACACTTTTGCAAAGTGTGAGAGTTAAATTGGATGCGATGATAATCCAGCTGGCCGGAACTGTAATCATGGGACAGTGGAATAAACCGATAG